>JBBMKF010000059.1:3595171-3620600 GCA_037834155.1 Curcuma caesia
AAATTAAACTAAACTACCGAGTTTTGGCATGATTTCAGTAGTATTTAGAAAAATCTTAGTTCCATCTTACTTTAGAAAAATCCAAGGTGACTCCTTTGATTTTCCATGAAATGATACTTATTGCCCTGTTGATCTCAATTTCCCACCGTGCGTCCTTGATGAACATCTTACCATGTGGATGTTTTGGTAAGACTCCCATGGTGACCCCTATATACTTCTTGGTGATTGTATTCCCTTTCTTTGGCCCCATCAACGCCACCATCGGCTCCCTTCTTGTTAGCTTCACAGTCTACATCATCCCTGTCATAGCTCATATGATCACTTTCGCTCTTGCTTCAGCAAGAGACGACTAGCTCAATAGTTTTGGTCTTTCTTAATCCTCTTTAAATTTGCTAATTCTCTACCATAGCGATCAACTATTCGATAGAATATTGTGGAGAGACCTCCGTTTTTTCTTAGAGGATGGCTGGGTCATTATTGCATCAATGTATTTGTGGTGGCATGGGTATTGGTCGTTGGGTTGGGGTTCGGTCTATAGCCATCAATTTGAGTTGAGTCCGTCGGATTGGTCCGCTCTGCTAAATAATTTAGACGGGTTAGATTGAAATTTTATCAATTCATTTTAAATTGGGTTTAGATGAGTCAGCCCGCCTAGGCCCGTGTGGATCGGCTCGTGGCGAGTTTGGATTGGCCCGCAAATTGAGAAAATTTATTTTTTTCTTTAAAATTTAAAATTAAAGTAGAAAATTTAATGGACTAGTGGGTTTGACTCATCTAAATCGCAATTCAAACTTAAAAATTTCAACTTGATCAATTTAAATCTTAATACAAACTTAAAAATTTTAATATTTTTAAATTTTTTATTTTTTTGACAGGCCCATAGGTTGGCCTGCCTAACTCACAACCCGCTTTGAGTTGGGTTGGATTGGAGATTTTCCAACCCGCAGAATTGATGGGTCGGCTCGCCCTATCCCGCCACGCCATATAACGGGTTTCTGATGGGTTGGTCTGCTCCGCCATGGATTAGCTAGCCCGTTTGATAGTTCTACAGTTTAGAGGGTGGGCGAGCATGATAACTTCATACGCTAAGTGGGCACATTTGGCCTCTTCGCCAAGTGCTACTGGTTGGCACATTTGGACTCTTCGCCAAGTGCTACCAATGCCCCCCAAGCACTGATGCAAATCAATTGATTTAATACTTCACTCGATCTGTATGCTAAGTTTGAGATTGTGCCTAAGGCCCCCGGGACATAGCTGAGTTGGTTACGACGGAGCAGAGTTGCAGAAAAGGACAAGGATTCCAATCTCGGCGAAGTCGAAATAATACCTTCCTCCGTCGTGATCAATTGCAGCTTCTCGATTTACCTCCTCACAGATAGTCGTAGGACCGACCATGTGAGGCCGCTGGGGTGGTGGATTCCACCTTTTGCAGAAGAGATTATGCCTAAGCGTGTGGAAGTGCCTTTTTAGTTTTGGTTGATTAGTTTATATACGTATCCTTATTGAGGTACAAATTGACCCCCAAGAAAATCCATATTTTTGTTAATTTCTCCTTTCACGTTCTTCCTAAGTTAAGAATATGTTGTTACTGTAGTGCTAAGACTACTCTTAAATTGTTGGCTTTTCGATTTCAAATCAGAAATAAGTATGAGTGCATGAATCATAAACACTTTTTTATTTCAGTCTATGATATTCTGTTTTGTGGTTCCTTGATCACTTTTATTTTATTTTTTACTTTAAACAACTTTAACTATAGATGAATATCTTACTATGTGGATGTTTTGTGGTTCCTAGATCACTCTTCTTTTAGTTTTTATTTTAAAAAACTTTAACTAGAGATCAACATCTTACTAGATTGATGTTTTGTAGTTCTTTGATCACCTTTTTTATCTTTTATTATATTTTCTTAAATTACAATGTTCAGTTGGCTTTCTCGGTAGTTTGGACCGTGTAAGGATTCAATTTGCTTCAACTTAACCCTTCACGAAAAGGAATAAAGCGAAATGGGTGGTTTGAAAATTGTAAAGGGTAAAGGTAAAGTTTTCTAAACTCTAAAAAGGTAAAGTGAAATTGCTCTTCTTTCTCTCTTATCTGTCTCATTGAAGAGTATATCATTAAGCCCCCGGGGCATAGTTGAGTTACTTACGACGCAGCAGAGTTGCAGAAGAGGGCAACGGTTCGAATCCTAGCGAAGCCAAACAAAACCCTCCTGCGTCGTGACCAACTGCAGTTTCTCGATTTATCTCCTCACAAATGGTCGTGGGGCCGACCGTGTGGGGCCGCTAAAGTGGCGGATTCCACCTTTTTTGCAGAAGAAGAGTATATTGGAGTGAGAGGTGAGAGGGGAGAGGGGAGAGGGGAGAGGTTTTAAATGTGGATGAAGAGTGAAAGAGAATGAGAAAGGTTCCACTTTTGGATGAATCAAGCACTTGCAAGTAAACACAACGCTAGATAATTAACTTAGATAGTGTTGGTTGGTACTTGTGAAAAATTAAATTTAAGGATAGACACTGTGAACCTATGACAGCTTGAAATTCAGATTAGATGACAAGTACTATTCCAAAATATATGAACAAAGGGAGTAATAACAGAGATGATACATACAATTTTGATGAATGACAAAGATTCAAATTACAGGAAACATGTTTGCTATTTATTGATAACTGCTTAGTTTAATTTGGTCCAGTTCAGAAACTACTATTAGAACAGAAAATACAAAAGAAGAGATGATGACTTACTAGCTTCACTTTCTGCATATGGCTGTTTGAGTTTTTGGGCCATTCTGTCTTGAGCTTCTTCCATCTCCTTCAACTTTGCCTACCAGCAAACAATTGGAAATCAGAATGGGGTTCTAGGCTAATGATTGCTGTTTATTTTCAGATATTCGTTGCAAGCTTGATGATGATCATGATAAAGAAGTGGTAATGAATCATACTGTACCTGATAACGAAACCTCCATTTAAATGCTACTTTCTCCTGCTTCATCCTCTTGATCACAGTATTTGCACTCTCCACTTTCCACGGGCCATCTGTAACTGGATTAAGATCTCTTCCCTAATTCCACAGTAATCTAAGAATGAACACAGAAGGCAAAATGCACAGCTTTACCAAAAGAAATACCAAAACACAAGTTAATTTTGTCGAGCTCTGAAAATCAGTCAACCGCTCCTACGAATTTAGGTCTCCCGGAAGGTCCGATCCCCAAGAGCAAAATGCGTGTGAGAAACTCAACCCTGCATATATCGGAAGCGCGAACAGGGGCGAGTATTGATCAGGAAACAAGTAAAGCAATCACGAAGAGATTTAGAGAACCGTGTGGCGAAGTGTTCATTGATTCCTCGGAAGATCGAAGGTGAAGGCGAAGAGTTCACGAGATTGGAAGAAAGATCGTACCTTGACGGTCGAATCGGATTGCAGAAGCGAAGGCGGCGGAGTTCTAGGCAGCGGCAAACCCAAATCTCATGTAAATTTTGCAAACCGTGCTGCAAAGTTTTGTAATTTACCAAATGACGCTCTAAAACTTTCACAGAATATTTTTAAGATGAAAAATAAAATAAAAAAGTATTTTGATATACATTTTTAAAAACTAAGGTGTTTTTTAACAATAACAAAAATAAAAAAAATGCTATTTTTCATTTTTACCTTAGATTTATTATAATTTTTAAAAAGTGACAAAATTGTTGATTCTAGAAGTTTCCATAAATTTACTAAAATTTGGGATATATTTAAGAATTTACCCCTTTATAAATACGGCAAGTCGGAAGACTTGCGGCCCAATCAATCTTCTGCACGAAGAGGGAGAGAGAGAGAGGAGAGAGAGAGAGATGGGGTGGGAGTGGGTGGACGACGAGCCTTCGGGCCGGGGCTTCGGCGATCTCGCGAGCCCTAACCTGAACCCTAGCGAGGAGCGATTCTCGACGCGGAGGGTGGTCCGATCGAGCTGCCGGACGGAGGAGGTGGAGCCTGGAAGGTTCGTGCGCAAGTGCGAGAAGACAGAGCAGCTGCTGAGGGATTGCATTGGCAGGTATGCCACCGTCTACGAATACTGTTCGCCTGGTTTGGCGTGCATATGTTTCAATACCGTGCCGCTGTGTTAATCGAGATTAAGTTAGGGTTCTTATATTTGTTTGACGCCGAATTCTTGAATTATTCTTGTGGATTCTTGTTGTGTTACCTTTCGTACGATCTCATTGTTTGAAATAGAATAGAATAGAATAGGGTGAATTACTAGGTATGTGGTCGCCGGGGATGGTTAGCTCATACCGATGGATAGATTAGATGTGTGTCGTCCTCTCTGCTACAGCAGATGTTGCTGTCTTGTAGATCTAGGGCCATTTTTTACTGAGTGGAACGTGGGCAGAAGTAAATGGGCTCAAGTGTTTTTTTCTGCTGTGTGCCATGTCCTTGGGTGGAAACAACGCGACGAAAGGATACAACTGGAGAAATGTTTCCCAACTCCGCCCCATTTTAGTTTTGCCCAGATCTTGTGGAGCTATGGAAGCATCACTAAACACATGTTTCTGTCCAATTTGGGAGTCAAAAATAATTTTTTTAGTGAATCTATGTGATTAAACATCGTTCTTATATTTTTCAACTAGGAAAATTTTTCCTTATTCATCTTCTCCAACTTTTTTCCTTTAGCTCATTGCCTTTCTCATAGGAAATTGGCCTTAAATGTTATTTTGGTTATGTAAGTTGGGACATTATCAAGTTAACAATCTGTTTTTTACCATGCACACCTTTTTCATTTGTTCAAATTATTGTTCCACTACATTATTTCATCCACCATTTGTGATGTACATACCATCCTGATTATTGGTTGTCAACATTTCCCTTTCTTAGTAGTTTGTTTTCAAGGTCTCTCTTTTTATGTGAGTGCATATATTTGTCACAAAGAAAAATGCTTATTTATTGTTTCAACCGTTGGGTTGTTTAAATATCTCTTACTAGCTCTTGTTCCTAATTTGTATGGTGGTGTTAGTTTAGAGGCCAATCTAGTGGTGGCAATTCTTTAATCAAAATGTATTTGTTAGCCAGTTGATGGCTTTGATCAAAATTTTATGAAGCATTATACAAACAGCTAGAGGTAAGATTATAACATAGTGTAGATGTGCTGTATGGGCATATGTTGATGGATATAAGTCAACATTATGGAATTGTATTTGGAAGTGTGTATTTAATCGAAACAGAAATTCCACAGAAGTAGTTCACATATGTCAACCACTGTTCTTATGTTGGTATATGATTCTTGTTTTGAATTGGGTGAGATCTTGTCTTATTCATAGAAGATTTCACCCTGGTTCCAACTGAAGAACTCTGATTTTTTTTACCAATTTCCATTAGCTTATCGTAAGCAATACCACTCTTCTATCGGTCCATGTGTTGAAAAAAAATACTAAGGTCATCCCACTGTAAACAAACTTTTTACATGTAGATTGTTCTCTGTTCTCTCATGTTTCACTGTTGTTTTGTTTGCGAACTTTACATTGATGGTAGGTTTTTGTCATCAGGCCTTCACAAGTAATCGAATCAAACACCGAGCATACTGAAGTCGATGTCACTGAAGAAATGAACAAGGGATTCATTTCTTTTGACTCCCCTTCCCCAGAGCCCTTCACTTTTCCTGGGCTTCAACGTGATATTGAGGGCATCGAAAGAACATTGTTCGGAGGCTTCAGGCATTTCATGGAGGCGGCCGAGGAGATGACCAATGAGTTCTTCCAATCCATGGGAGATCCTTTTCAGCAGCGGAGGGAATCAGCGGCATTTGGTTACCCTGGGCCATCTGATAAGCAACTGAAGAAAGATCATCCGAGCCAACCAAGCGAATCAGGTACCTCCGACTATTTAGGGCAGATGACCGATGTATAAACAATAACACTTATGCTTTGCTCTCGAGTGACTGCTATTCATGCTCTAGTTTTTGTGTTACATGTAGTTTTATAGAGATGGTTGTGCTAGATAGAGTCCCTTGTCTGAAACACTTATTATTTGTTTCGCATCTTCATAATCTAAAGAATAATTTTCATTCAACTCTATAAGTGGTATCGAAAACACTTGCGAGAAAGCACTGCAGCATGTAAAGAATAGCAACTGAAAACATAAATTTATCTGATCCAAATCGATGGGGTTTAATCAATGGCACAAACACAGGAAACTGAATAGTTAAGATGCCACATTAGCTAGAGAAAGCATCAATAAATGGTGTATCGACATATCATGGGTACTGATACTGAAATGGACCGAGTACATAAACTACCAAAAGACTTCACTACCTTTCCATCTTGTTCTACCTGGACTCTTTTGGCTCAGTTGTTAAGCCGAAACCAAAGGGAAACAATGGATCATAGTTTTCGTCTCCCACATTCATAGGCAGTTGCTCGACAGATTTGAACCAGGTGCGCGGAAGCTTCCCCGTGAATCCATAATCTCCAAAGAGTGCATCGGTGATGCCTTGCCCTTCCGTCCCGGGAAGCCAAGCAGCGACAAGAGCATCCATGACGGGGACATAAGGCTCGACGACGAGAGGCCTACCAGAGATGATGACGACAACACATTTGGTGGCACCACAGACAGTCTGAATCAAGCTCGGGCCAGGGTCGGGAAGTGTGAGGTTGGTGTTGTCTCCGGCTGTTTCGGCATAAGGGAGTTCTCCAACCACAACAATGGCATATGAGAAGTCATTGTCTTTGACAAAATTTTCATCAGGATTCTCCGAATAGATAACTTCAGTCGAAGGATCAACTGCAGATTTTATAGCATCAAGTATCGTTGTTCCTGCACGGTATCGTTCCATAAAACGACTTGCTTGGTTAACTTGGCAAACTCGACTTGCGTAAATTTTGAATCCTAAACTTATCGAGATTGCATACCGACTGTGATGTTTCCACTTGCTCCTTGCCATTGAATTGTCCATCCACCACACTGATAGCCTAAGTTGTCGGCATGACTTCCTGAAACAAGGATCTTTGCAGCCCTTTTAGGAAGAGGCAACAGAGAATCATTTGTACCTTTTCCATTTTTCAGCAACACAAGCGATTTCCGAACGGCTTCCCTTGCTAAATCCCTGTGTTCCTGTTATTTCCAATACCCACTGAGTTCTATCAGAAACAACACAGTTATTGCATACATGGAAACTGAAACTATTTGCAAAACAATGAACCTGCTTTCCTATCTGATCGGCTAAGCTAAGGTCAGCCATAGGGTTATCGAAGAGGCCGCTTGCGAATTTGACCCTTAAGATCCTTCTTACCGCATCGTCAATTCGGCTCATGGGGATGAAGTTGTTGTTAACTAGGAAAGTAAGATCATTGATGAACTCAATGTAGTTGTATGGAACCATCACCTGCCAATAGATATCATTAGTAACAAAGGAGAATATTAGTTTTACGACAAATTTCGTGATCCAACGATAGAGAGATTACCATATCGATACCGGCATTGATCCCAGCTTGCACAGAGTAAGTGTAGTTTGCACCTGGTGGGCTTGTGATTCTATCAATTCCTTGCCAATCCGAGATTACAAAGCCCTAGTTTGTTGAATTTGAAGAATCATTATGAAACTTCTTTTAACGAATATGAACATGGTAGTAAAAGGCTCAAAAGGCCCCCCACAATTTCTTTGTTAGTACTTTAGGACGTAAATATCGATTGTGAGAGATACATTTTGGTAAAAGTATAACATACCCTAAACCGAAGAGTGTTCTTGAGGAAGCCAGTGACTAGATCAGCATTGGCATGCATCTTCACACCATTCCAGCTTGAGTACGAAACCATAACTGTCGAGACACCTTTAATGATCGAGTTGTAGTAGGCAGGCATATGGATGCTAAGTAGTCCATGACGGTTGATGATCGTGTTGTTCTCGTTAATGCCATCATGAGTGCCGCCGTCACCGACAAAATGCTTTGCACAGGCTACAACTTTCTCCCTGATCAATCAACAGCAACAGACAGACTTCAGTAGAGAAACAACCAAGAAATGTTGTTTACTTGAGTTGGACTAAACTTGATCATATTTTACTTTCCGATTGGAATTCGCCAAACTAAGAATGCACATCTATTTCATTTGATGAACTAAACACATGATAAATATATGAAAGTTCTTACTTTCCAGAAACATAAGGGACACCCTTGCTTTGGTTATCAGGTACATCACCCTGTAACCCGGGGATTATTTCTGTCATTTGCTGGACAAGGCTGTGGTCTTCGCTATAGCTCTCGTAGCACCTACCCCATCTCGGATCTCTGCATACCTTCACAAATTCAAATAGGTGAAACTTCAAGTGTGAATATTTTCATTAGCTAGCGAAGAAGTTGTCATCACAACATCAAGCAAATCTAGTAACTTACAGCTAAACAAGGGGCAAAAACATATGGTATACCGGTTGCCCTTACTTCTAGGGCCGTTGCTGCGCCAATCCTCTTCACAAGTACAGGGTCCCTAGTAAGGAACAGCTTGCCATCATGTTCATGAAAGATGTAATCGAATTAGTAAACTCGGATCATCTTTAAAGAATGATGATCAGAGTGTTTTAAAAAGAGAGAATTGCTTAAATGGCTTATAAACTAGAACAAAATTGGACAATTTCTCAATGAACTTATTCAACTCTTTCGAAAGATAATGTTGCATCTCTTAACATAGTTGCATCTTTGCCTTTCGTTTCAATCGGTTTAGAAAAAGCATCAACCAACAATTTGAAGATTACTTGCTAATTAAATGGAGGAACAACCGATTGCAAATATTTGGGACTTCAGTGATATTGGAGGGAAAAAACATATGAATTTCGTCTTACCCGGTTGCTCCGAGGCCAATATTATGAGGGAATATCGTGGCTTTATAGACATTATTATGCCCATGAACAGCATCAATCCCATATATGAGAGGAATCCCTAGTCTTGTGGCAAGGGATCCCTTTTGAAAACTGTTAACCATATTCACCCAGTCTTCAGGACTAGCTTGAGGGCCTGGCACACTCCCTCCACCACTCAGCACACTACCTGTATCGATTCATCATCCAATAAAAAAAAATCCCCAAAAAAAAAATAATGATACAGATATCGTTACCAATGAAGTAGTCTTGCATGACTTGAGCCGATGCAACTTCACGCTCAATCTGTGTCATTTGACCAATTTTTTCGGCTAAGGTCATTCGTTTCATCAGGTCCTTGATTCGAACACTGATTGGTTGTTCAGGATCCTTGTACTTCAAGTACTGTGCTTCTCCATTTGATACCCAAAAGAGTAGGAAGACAAGTTGAAGCCATAGTGTTTGATATCTACTCATCTTCACCCAAGTGCCAACGGTTTCGATTTTGTTTGCTGTTCAGATAGTTCGAAAATGGCAAAAACTAAAGTGAATTAAGATTGAAAGAAGTTGCTCAAAGCATTAACAGTCTGTTTAAAATGTTAGCATGTACACTAATTCAAGATTTGTAAGAATCAAAAACAAAAGCAAGTGGTCAAAAAGGAAAGACAAGGGAAAGTGTTGAAGAGTTCATAGATAAAGCACCATATCCTTGGGCCGCTATCGACGCAAAAAGGAATAATAACACGAGAAGGTAGGAAAGACAACAATGAGAAAGAGGGCACAACAAACCTGGTTTATTTATTTGAAGAATGTATAGGGGTGGCCAATAGATTCTATAGTTAGACGAGTAAAATTGATAAGAACTGAAGATGTAAAGAGTAAAAGGTAGAGAAAACACAAAGAAGTCTCTGATTAACATAATTCAGTGTGGTTTAATGATATAGCTGTGTGCCTCGTACAATTGAAGGATAAGGTTCATATAGTTGACACAGAATAGGTAACACAAACATTGCAGCTTGATGATGATGATGACGATGTCGTCTAATGATTTGAGATAAACACCAAAGCAGTAATTGCAACTATCCTCCATAGTAGAATATGCACTTCAAAACTTAAAACTTGAATAAATGCCATTAGAGATAATTGTTTTTCTTAATAATGTAACAAAATGATCTTAATTGTCCTAAAATTTTAAACAGATTACAAAGTCCCTTTAATTTGTTTGATCTATACTTTTATTTTAACTTCTGAAATGCGATATATATTGTATGATGAAATAGAATGAAGATCAAAGAGGATGAGAAAAACATTTGGGTGTATAACTTTACCTAAACATTATTAACCGAACTTTAGTTCAAACTAATGATATATATGAAAACTTATAGGTGTAGAACATATATGCAATATCAAAATTGAAAAGATGGATTAAATAAGGGGAAAAAAGAAAATTAAACTTGAGAAATAGAAGTTGAGCAAACATTCCATCTTGCTATATGCAAAAGTTCATCTAAAAAGGATTATATATATTCAACCATAATATTCTTCTCTTCTCTTCTCTTTCCTTCCCTCGTCTCTCCTACAGTAGTATCTCATTCTTCCTGTTTGGTAAAGTTCCCCTTTTCTTTCTTTTCCAGGGTTTTAGCAGCATTTTGTGTTTGGTAAAGCATTCCTTTTTCTTTGCCTCAAACAGAAAATAAAGACAGAAAGAAAGAAGATGAAGCATAACATATCAAATCCATGTCAATGCAGCAAATGAAAGAAGAAAGAAGAGAACAGCTTCACTGCAGTCACTCACCATGGAGAACGTACGCTTCAAAGAGGAACAAGAACACAGCACTGGAATCAAGAAATGGAGAAGTAAAAGCTCAAGTGAGTCGATGCATACCTTGAAAACCTGTGGCAGATGGACAGACCGGGGAGGGGACGGAGAGCAGAGTAGGAATTTATAGAAAGAGAAAGAAAAAAAGAGAGAGAGTTTCTTGTAGCAGATAAATTACATTAGAATTATAAATGAATATGGTTTCCAGGGAGCCAAGTTAAGGTTGTGTGCTTGTCTTGCCGTGCATGGAGTGAAGCTGCAATTAAAGTTTTTTTTTTTGTGTGTGTGTTTTTGTAAAGATAGTCGGAGAATTCACCAAAATAGTAAGAACAGTGATGAGCAATTCAATCTGCTGAATCATTTTCTAGTGTATCCCAACTGGCACGAGTGATGATGGCTTTGGTGTTATTTATTTATTTTTATCAATTGGAAACAACTTTTATTTAGTTAGAACAGAACGTACTGGGCATGCCACCTTTTTTTTAATTTGTTTACCATTCACGTAAAGTTTTCTTTATGCATAAGAAATATGATCTTAGATTTCATGGCACTAAGAAAGGTATTATATATGAGTTGAAATATCTAGCTCCCGAGATATAGTTGAGTAAGTTACGATAAAACAGATTTGCTGAAGTGAGCAAAGGTCGAATCTCAGCGAAGTCGAGACAATACCTTCTCCCATGATGGCCAATTGTAATTTTTCGATTTACCTTTTCACATATGATCGTGACACCGTGTGAGACCACCGAGATAACGGATTCCACCTTTTACTGAAATAAATTGAATATCTAAACTAATTTTAATAAAGATATTTGTTCAACTTAATTCATTATCAAAATGATCGATTACGATTATGAGTGTTAAATCATTTTATATGTTCTAAATTTATTTTGATAATTGATAAAAAAAATTTTATAGAATCGAACGGATCGTATTTAAGATTAGACTATTCAAAAAAATTAAATACCTAAATTATTAAATATATATATATATATATATATTATAATAGGTAAATAAATTAAAAAACATTTTTAATTATTAGAATCGTTAAAAAATATATTCCTTTATAAAATAAAATCAACCATCTTTGACTGATGAAGTTAATAAAGAATTTTTTAAATATAAATATACTTAATGTAAAGATTTTTTTAATCAATTTAAATTTATTTATTTATTACACGCTATATTCGGTATAAAAAATATGATAAAACGCTCTTTTATTTTTTTTAAAAAATATCTTTTTACCCTTTTAATTGTTGCCTCATTACAATTTCTAAGAAAAAAACAAATAGAATATTATCAAGAGTGGTCTTTTAATTTTTGCCTCGTTACAATTTCTAAGAAAAAAACAAAATCAATAATATCAAGTATTTACAGACATGTACAAATAGTCGGACAGATTCAAATTATTTATTTAAATTACAAGTAGTAATTTTGATGTTTAAATTGGTAGAATAAGAAAAAATGGCCCAAAAAAAAACACAACAACACTGTTCTTGAAGATCATGTAGTTTTGCTGCTTGAATCCTTCTTCAAAACCCTTTATGGTTTGCCTTTCCTTCCTATCATCTTTAGGTTAATTGACTGAACTCAGCTCTGCAAAATAGTATCCACAGATATCATCTTGTAACTACTCATAACCGAGCGAAGGGGCACGAGAATTTCCGTGTAGTATATCAGATTCTGAATGCCGAAAACTAGCTTCAAGAAGTGTACCTAGAATTGTTAGGCATCCTTAGGTTGCCGAGTAGTTATGAAGGTTTCCAAGTATTTCTCCACATTGTTTAGTCCACATAGCTCCTTCACCACAGGCATGGTCGCAGGAACATCAAATTGAAAGTACAATGCAGAACTTTTAGTGTCGTCGGTGGAGAACTCAGTTCGAGCGGCTCTTATAGCTTCTCTTGTCGCGCAATGAACTGAAACTGCTAAAAGCAAAGGTGGTTCTCCAGAAGCTGCAATAAGAAATTTATCAGCTGTTTACTGGACTAGTTATCAACAAACATAATAATGGTATGCATAAACTGAATGCATATGAGTTAGAGTAGAGTGAAGTGTCATAGTCGAGTCAATACAGGAGCTATCTTAATTAGCATAAGCCAAATTGTCGAATAAATATTTATCCGAATGAATCTTAAATCATAGGTTGAGAAGGGGAATACAACAATGCCCTTCAGCCGCCAAAGTATTGAATATAATAGGGTGAGAGTATTTGTGTTTCTATGTATTATTTGGATTTCTATGGTTTGCAAGATCCTTATCAACATTCAAACTACCATTTTTTTTCAGTTACTGCATTAGGTGGAAGTTCAGGTAGAACATAGTTTCGACTTCAAATGTATCGGTATCAATCGTTAACAAGGACAAAATATATAGTTTAGATAGTAGACTAACACCATATTGTATTGACGCAGACAAATACGATCCTGTAACAGCACCGGTAAATGTAACTATATTATCCATGCTCAAATAGTTTTAGTGGTCTCTATATTATCAGTGTTGGGATAGTTTAATGGTCTCTATAAGAATAACCTTTTCGTGCTATTCCATTTGACACTCCTTTTGTTCAATACCATTCGACACTAATCAAGATTTGATGATTCTTTTTCCATGACATATCCTTCGATTTCGTATGCTAGTCACAGGAGGAGAAAACCCCCAATAAGGAGAGTTAGGAAGATAAGTACCAAACAAACATTAGCATTCGCAAAGAGAAGAAACACAAAAGACAGAGAAATAATAATCCAATTTTAGTTGAGCTAGTCCAAGTTTAGCTTTTTGTAATTAATCAAGATATATTTATAATCATGTAGAGAAATCAGTTGCAATATCAAATATTTTAAAATTATTTAATTTGGATCTTAAAAGTTATGAGTTAGATTTTACTAGAAGGCTACAAGAATTAATTCTCGTCTTATGCACAAGACTCATTTTGGTATTCGAAAGGTATAACCTTTAGTCGAGATACCCTTTAGCTAGAGTTGAGATGTTTTTTGTATTTTTATAATTTTGTTTTGTTTCACCAAAATTTTAATTCAAATGACTTTCTAATTGTTATAGACTTTTATTTTGAGATAACCAAACTAAGCTAAAGAGGATTATAGATTGAGACACCTGGTTGCAAAGTTATCTCGATTTTCAGAAAAACGAAAAATCAAAACAAATAGAGTTTCAAAGCGATATAATTCAAAATGTGGATTCATACCCTTGGAGGAGAGAACACGCTTTTGGTGATGCCCGCTGCTCAACAATTTAACATTGAAGTGCTTCGGGATTGTGTCGAGGGTGGGGATCTTGTATGTCCAAGTACCATCTGAGACCACCAAACCATCTGAATTTTCCACAACTTCTTCATACATAAAGAAACCAATTCCTTGAACAAAGGCACCTTCAATCTGCCAGAAGAGAGAAAAAGATTAATGTCAGATCATACTAATCGAGGATCAGTTTGAAGTTAACATCATGTCATTAGGAATAGAGAGTTTAGTTACACACCGCTTGTTTAGTTTTGAGATTTATTTACTAAATCAATCTTGCTCCTGGCTAATTGGATTGGCTACATCAATCTTGTTCCTTCATTAAACTCCATGTGACTTACATCAACAATAATATTCTTATCTCTTAATCCTTTTAGTGCATTTACTAAGTTTTTTTTGGTTCTCCCTCTGTTATATCTCTACCTTCAACTCTAAATCATTTCAACTTGCGTAACTACGAATCTATTGGTAGTCTACATATATTCATACCATCTTTAATTTGTTTTCTTTCATTTTATAAAAAACCAAGTTTTGCTCCGACATAATCCACAAAGATAATCCAATCTTCGGATTACAAAGATTCTTATCTTGGCACCTATAAGGTTTGGCTAATTGTCATACTGTAATTTGCTCCGAGATTAAGAACAAAGGATAAATAAGAAAAATAATGCAACCAGCAGAATAAACCTGGCCCATATCCACAGCTGGATTCAAGCTCTGTCCACAGTCATATATCAGATCAGAACGGATAATCGTAGTGGCTCCTGTAGCAATATCAACCTCTACCTACAATAGAACCACAAATTGTAAGTCGCAAGCCAAGAAATCACCAACTGTGTGTGCAACGTCGATACAGTTACCTCACTTGTAGCAGCTCCATAATTTAGATATTGCATAGAATCAGTGCCAGGAACCCAATAAGTGCTTGCTGACAAGTTTACACCTTGCATACTTGCCTGCAAATAAAGAAGGTGATTAACCATGCAAGAAAAAATGAAATTGTGATGGTTTAAACTATAAAATTAGAGCCAGAAACTAGCATCTTGCTTCCATTTCATTGCATTTTGTTCATTGGGTTGTTAGGAAGGAACACAAAGCATTGTTGCATCCATGAAATGAAGATAGAAAATAGTTTGACTCAGATACCTCATATATGAATTAGGGAAATCACTTTAGCTGATAACAGATATGTGATAACTAACAATGGAACAAACAAAATATGGAAAATGAGAAATTGTGCATTTATTTATAGGGTTTAGATGTACACCTGGGAAATTAGTGTCTCCCATGAGACTGAACCGGTTTTTTCTTCTAAACTTTGCTTGAGAGACTTCAGTCTGTCGACTAGAATACTGCATGAGAGACGAACTGCTTCACAGCTTGATTCAGATGTAGTGCTCCCAGCAGTCCAGCCTCCCTGAATCAAACTAAGAGTATCAGCTTGAATAATCCGCACCCTGTCCAAAAGCTTTTGGCTTCCACCTTCCAAGAGTTGGCCTAGTCCAAATGCCGTAATCTGCTTCACCTTTGTCCACAGTCCCTGTCCTAACTCAATTCCTCCAACTTCAACGACAATCGAACTGTCATTTAGAATTGATACTTTCCCTGGAGTTGGCCTTAGTGTAACCTGGTGTACAATGGGTACCCAGGAAATTCCACGTTTTCTCCATTTATTGCAAAAGTTGAAGTGCCGGACCATTTCAAGGCGATTAAAATAGCTTGTTGATGAAATCAATTCATCAACTATAGCAGGTAATGTATATTCAGGGGTTTCTCCAGCACTGCTTCCATAAAACATCTTAATGCTTTCGTAAGTATGCAAATTCTTATTTCTCACAAGATTGGCATCCATAGAGAGGAATGCTGCTACATGTTCAATAACTGTTTCAGCAATAAAAGATCCCTGTGCTTCTCCTGGAGCCCTCATAGCTGATTTACTAGAAAGATTTGTCCGACAGACTTTGATATCGAATGAGAGAGCACCCCAGTTGTATTTCCTTAGAGTTCCTACCACACTATATGGGATAGATGGGCTAACATCTTTTGTTATGCCTGCATTAATTAGTAGATCTATGTGCAAAGCTGTAATCTTCCCATCGGACTTGAAACCAACAGAATAATTTATTTTCATTGGATGTCGTCCTCCAGTCATAACCATATCTGTTTGGCGATCAAGGTACATCCTAACAGGACGCTGTAATTTATATGCGGCCAGAGCACATGCTGTTGCAACCTAAACATCAGAATATCAACTTTTTAGAGTATTTAAAGATGAATTACATAGAACACAATTCAGAAATTTGTTTATAGATTCATTGAATGATTTGTTTTGGGAGTCATAATCAAATGAATGAAACATCCAGTGATAGTAACAAGATATATTGTTTGAATTATTTTAACTTGCACAAGAATAATTATTAGACAACTTAACCAAATACCACACATAACAAAGAATTGGGAAGGAAGTCATTTTAACACAACAAATATACCATAATTCAGATACATGCTTTGAAGCATATGGTCATGTTCCAGTAAACAGATACCATGGATTTGGCTATTCTCTTTAGCTCTCACTTCTCATGATATTTCATATTCAATAAAGGATTAGAGAAGTGTCCTCTGCAAACTAGGTGATACCTGATAGATAATCATCAACCAAACAAGAACATACAAATTGATAGTGCAAACAAGCTTTTTATCGAAAGCTAAATTCCTACTTGGTGTATTTTAAGTGGGAAAGGCATCATAATATAGTGTCTCACACTAATCATTCCAAATATGTGTGGCGAAAATTTAAAGCAAACCAAATCAATGCATAAGAGATTCAAATACTTGATAAAAATAGATTATGATGCTCACAGGAATTGCCCGTACAGCTTTCCCACCAAAACCTCCTCCAACTCTTCTAGTTATAACACGAACATTGTGATCAGGAATTCCAAGACATTGTGCGATCAAACCCTGTGCAGTCTCTGGACATTGAGTTGAACTATAAACCACAATGCAATTATCTTCGTCTGGTATGGCAAGAGCTGTTTGTGTTTCCATGTAAAAATAGTATTGTGAACCAAGTTTAACCTGCATATAACCGTGACATTTAATTGAAGAAAAAGATAAGTTTGAAGCATTAAAAATATTGCCAGCAAAAAGAATAATTCTTTTTTAGTATATCCTTAGTTTTACCACCCAAAAATACAAAACTTTCCAAATACCTTAGTTTTACCCCAAAAAGTAAAACTTTCCAAATGCACATGACACATTACAACACATCAGAACTTTGCAATGAACTTAAAACTTTTGTAGCTACAATCTAGCTGAGAAATGGTAGGCTATTCACCTTCCGTCAAAGAATATTGATCCTTAACATTAGAGCTTAGGATAAAACCCAATAGTCAAAAGTCATCATTTTTATTTTATCCCACAAACTGCATTATGAATAGGCATCTTCTCCAATTTATCATGCAACTAATTGAGGATATGCCTTAATCAGTAGATGATTAACATGCATGCGCCGTGGACTTCTGCCATGGGGGTGGTCCAGACTCCAAAGAGTTGTAGTTTGACAAGCAAAATAGGAAAATAAATTGTTTAAAGTAAACCCAATTAAAAGACTCAAATATAAGTCTGCATTAAACTCACAATCTCAACACGAAGATGACACAGTCAGCATTTATGTTGGCCCAGTAAAAAAATATTCATGATAATATAAAATCACCTCTGCTGATAGAATTTTGTGTTCAGCTTCTGCCATTCCTTCAGATAGGTTTCCAACATTTTGAGGATATAAAAATGGAGGGATATCAAAGAAACTCAATCTTCTGACTGCATCTTCAACAGTTAGAATTGGAGCTTCTAAATTTTCAGTGGAATATTGCACATTTGCCTGTTTAGCAGCCATATTGGCATATCTCTGTGTTTCTGCAACCTAAAGCTCCCTAAAAATTAGATGTAATTTCTAGGAATGTATATATTTCAAACATGAAGAACACAAAACATAAGTCAAAATGGTGGAAGGATGGAAATACCACAAGGCCAAGAGGTTGACCAGCACATTCAGTCAGAGAGTCAGCAAATAAAGGTTCAGTGCCAAACATAGTGCCAGATCCAACATTTTTGCCACCAGGTGGAATATCATTGACACCAATATAGGTGACGATCTTTTCTGATGCCAATGTAGGGTTGAACTTAATTCTCTCTATACGAGCTAAAGGATGTGTGCTGTATACAAATGCACCATATAGGCAGTCCTTTGGAGAAGGAATATCATCCACATATATCGCTTCACCTGGTTTGGGCATAAGATTTAGCAAAACTAATGGCCATTAGCTGCTTAATATATGGTAAAATGGATCCTTCAGATAAAAAAGATGCAATTTGAAGTGTTACCAAACTATCCAATGTCGATAACAAAAGAAACAAATTATAGAGATGTTAAAAATAAAGGGCACTTTGTTTTCTTACACACCAAGTATGAAAATTTAAATCTTGTATTTGGTAACTAAAAATTATTTGGAATTGTAAAAGTCAGGAACATGATTTCATGATATTCCTACCATCAGGAATATCAGCATATCCCCTACAAATTTTCAACACCGCACTATATCAGCAATCTTAGTTAAGACAACTAGACAAGAACGCGTAACCATTTGTGTTTGATCTTTGAAGATGATAACCTTGAACAGAAATGACCTTCTACAACTAGCCTTCCCTCTTATTCATATCTACTTTGCTGTGACGCACCCCCAAGCCTCTAATTGTAAACTGTTTTCATTAGTTTCTCCAGTACAATGACACCTCAGTTTAAAGGACCTATTCCTAACTTATCAAACTCCAGCAAACAATTCAACATGCAAAGTTCAAGTATGAAGCTGGCAAATCTCTGTTGAAGTAGGAAATTACCAGATAATTCTCAACCATCTAGGAAACCTACTGCAGTTACGTTGGTAATGAACGAAGCTCCTATTCATCAAAATTTTCCACAGGATATTGATCAATTAATATCTCTCAAATGTAGCTTCCCTCCGATTTAGAGGTTTGTTGTCAGAGAAAAATTGTGTGTTGTGCAACTCTGACTCAGAGGATACTCATCAGCTGTACGGTTAATGTTTCTTTGTTATGCATGATTGGAATTCTCTCACCAATAGAATACAACTAAAATACATTCCCCACAATTTTTTATCCCTCAAATGACTTGAATTCCAAATTTCAACCCCACTTCTAAGTGAAATTTTCCCATCAGCTATGGGGATGGACTTCGTGTTGTTGGAACTTAAGAAACAACCAGATTGTTAGAAATACTTTCAGTGGACTTGACATTTTGACCTTGGTATCTCACTGGTTGGCTTCATCCTTCCTGTATTGGTAACTCTTTTTTGCTGATTTTGGTTTGTTCCTCGAGAGTGTAACTATTTATCTCTCAAAAATAAACTATGGTGGATGTTCTCTATAGTGTCAGGTGCTAGTCCAGACAACCATATTATGAAAAACAAATTAAAAATTTTTAAAAATGATTGAAAATATTTAACAGAAATAGCATAAACTAAAAAATGTAAATGATGAAAATTCCAACTACAAAAAGAGAATGATGTAAAACATACCAGAGGTTTGAATTTCAGCCCCAACTTTTTTGATAGGCACACCAACTGGATGATATTCCTTGCCATACTGAATCATCTGATTTGAGGACAAGAGAACACAGGAACTGTTAAATAGTTCAGAGTTTGATGCCTCATGATGTGATAAATCAGACTGCCTGTTGAAATTTTCATTAGGATGTTCAGTGATTACAGCAACACCAGAAGCATTGTCATGATAATTGTTCTCAGGCACAGCCAAGTCTTTAGATAGTGGTTGAAGAAATTTGAACAGAAAAGCAACCGCCAAACTTGATCTATAGCTTGAATGGGGAGTGCCTTGCTTTGGTATGATGGTTTCTTTGAGTAATTTAATAGCTTCCAGCAAAACTGAGACTTCTAGTTCTTTACCCACCAAAAATTTCTCAACTTTCCTAGCTCTGATGGCATGTTCAGTTCCATAAGCCCCAAAAGCCAAATGTAGATATAGTAAAACAGTATTCCCAGTAATCTTATCAGAAGAAACATGAGCCAAAAAAGCAGAATTTAAGTATGAAACAGCATTCCCTAGGGGGCGTGCAGCTGCTCTATATGTTTCAAATATGATATTGGATTCACTTCTATCTGAAGAAACAGTGTGCTGGTCAGTACCGTAAGATAACTCCACCATGGAAATCAAAGGAATAAGTATGCTCACAAGTATGGTTTTCTCATCTAATGGAGGCCACCCTAAAAAATCCTCCAGAGAAAGAATCCGCCTATCTGAAGCCGTCCAAACACAAACAGTTGATCCAGCAGCTAGAAGTATAGTAGCAACATCTGAAGCAAATTGATATTTTTGTGCCATGATCAGATTGCCTCCCAAGCTTGCCATATTTCTAACAAACGGTGAAGCTACCTTATCCAAATGATCAGCAATCGTATTAAAGACCATTTTTTCAGCTGAAGGCACACTATCAGCATTTTCTTTTAGCATTTCAATAGCCCTGGAAATTGTTACAGCTGCTCCAAATGAAATACCTGTGTGATCCCTTTTGATCACTGAGAGCTCTGGTATCCCTTTGAGATCAATATATTTATCATATAGGTTGTTCTCTTTGTAAACACCAGATCCAGTGTTTCCGACGACCAGTTTTGTACGGCTCCCAATGAATGCATTAGAATTCAGGAGTTGATACAACCCCTCGAAGCTAGTAGGTCGGTACCACTGAGACTCTAGAAAGTTTGTATTCTTTCCATTCATCAAAGTATCTAAAGATGTTTTGACCACAGATTTTAAGAAGTCAGGAAAAGTGCAGATTTTTCCTCGGTTGTGACTAGGCAACTTGCTGACAATTGCATCTTCCCCCTTCTTCCAGAATGTATTCAGACCCAGATCTTCCAAATCAACATCAGCTGCAAAGCTCCTGCAGACATCTGCAATGGGTCGATAACCAGTGCACCGACAAAGGTTGCCTGCAATAGCCTTCTCTGCCTCGAGTTTTGTGATCTTTGATAACCCATTTGGAGGCTCAGGCCTATTAGTCTTGTCTGCATTGGTAAGAGCTGAGAAAAGTGACATACACATGCCTGGAGTGCAAAAGCCACACTGGGATGCATGAAATCCTGTAAATCTCTGATGAATTGGATGGAAGCCATCCCTACTATTTCCAAGCCCCTCAGTGGTAGTAACAGAACACAAATTTATACTGCAAAGTAGAGTAAGGCATGAACTGACACTGAAGTCCTTCACTTGATCACTAACTGGATCATATGTTGAAAGAAGTACAACACACGCTCCACATCCACCTATACCATGAGATTGCAGATGTGCATTAAACTAGAGCTGCAAAATCCAAGTATTTAGGTGGCATGCTACTCCAAGTAATTCAAAATTTTCTCAGCAGAAAAAGGGGGCAACTTCCAGATACTAAGTAAAATGTCGAGCCAAAAGTTCTTAAATAAAATGCCTCTAAAATGAGTTAAGAATCAACCACTGCAGCAGTCATCTTTACATGGTATTGAATGCACATATAACACATAATTAAGAATCAAACAAGTAGATGCACTTCCTCAATGGACGAGCACGCAGATGCACTTGCTCAAACGACTACAGAAGCAGAGAAATTATAAGAAAAACGAAGCTCCAGAAGAAAGGTTAATGACCATGGGCAGGTATCAGATCAAAGTACTTGTTCAAACAAAACATCAGCGGCGCTCATAAAAGAAAATAAATGAAGATTCACTCAAGTTCACAAAACTTAGTAGTAGCACCAGTAGAAAAGTTCAAAGGCCAATCAGAAAATTAGCACCTTTACGAATCCATATAATCAGCTATCGCAAAAGATGAACTTTTAGGAACCAAACCAGAATACCACTTCCAGAAACCCAAAAACAACAACAGCATGAGTGAGAAAATCTTTACCTTCACCGCAGCCAAGCTTGGGCCCCGTGAACCGAGTCCGGGTCCTCAAGAACTCGAGCAACGAAGTGGAAGGATCGACCTCGGCGAGCTCGAAGCGCTTCCCGTTGACGGCGAACACCAGTTTCCCTTCCATCGCATCTGCGGCTGGCCCCCTGCTTGTAGCAGTGAGAGAGCTTCCGATTTCCGCAGCATTTTATAGCGGCCAATCGAACGACGAAGAGACGCTCTGGTCAAATCGGAGGGACGACAAACAGCCATCTTTATCGCTACTTTGGCGGCGAGTTGCGGGAAGGATACGCTTCTCTGGAATTTGGATATTTTTCCCATTTTGACCCTCCGAAGTTACTGTCTTTTTCCAAAATCACCTCTAAAATCTCAAAATCATTTAAACACTTTTATATGAAGAGGAGTTTATCTAATGTTCAGAAGAGGAGGTTATCTTGGTGCAAATGGTGCAGAAGAGGAGTTTATCAATTATAATTTTTCAATTTATCTTCTTATATATAATCTTAAAAATTTCTTGATTAATTTCTGCTCATATATAATCATGAGATCGATCGTGTATATCTGAGTAGCGGATTACACTTTTTTACATAAGAGTTTATTTAATGAGCAAAATGTCTATGATGACCTTCATTTTTATGAATTATTATTTTAAACTTTTAAGTAAATAAAAATTTTTGAATAATTCAAATAATTTAATAGACTAACACTGAAATATAAATCTTAAGATTTATATCCGAGTTGTGACCCAATCCCTAACTACGGTGTATTTGTAAGACTTTTCTTCCAAATAGAGAACGCAATCAAAGAATGTTGGGCATCTAGTTTGGCCACCGTATGCGCTTCCCGATTTATCCTGGTGATCGGTAAAAAATTTTCGTAGAACCAGATCGATCACAAACCGGCTGAGTCTATGAGACTGACTGAGATTTATCATTTTTTTAAGAGATGTTTTAAGATTAATTAAAGTTTTAAAAGTTATTTTACAAAAACTAATAAACATTCGAAGACATTTTAGAAATAAAGGAAAGCCCAAAGAGCTCACAAAGAGTCTTTCAACAAGATCATTTTTCCTTCACAAAATTCTTTCACCGAGCGAGGGAAGACGCCGGAAGAAGTTGACGGCGGCCGACGGCAACCGGTCCCTGAACATTGGGTGTCTCAAGTAGTAAAATCCCGCCGCCACTGCGGCCATTCTCGCCGGTACCACATAGAGCGTCACCGCCACCACGAAGCACAGCGCCACGAACATTCCCGTCGCCCGTGGGTCTCTCCACGTCACCAGCGCCTGAACCCGCTCCGCCTGCGCTGCTACGTCCCCCAGCATCGCCTGAAACCAGGCCGCCACCGCGCGCATCCTGTTGTACCGGGCGCGAACAACATCCGACTCCCGCAGGCTCGGCACCGGGTCGAACTCTTCGTCCAGTTCCTCCCGCTCCACCATCTCCGCCTGCGAGGCCCTCAGGCACGGGTGAGGCATCGGCTCTCTCAGGCGCCTCCGTCGCCTCCACACCACGACCACCGCCACGTGCCCCATCAGCGTCGGGGCGGCCAGCTCCGGGTACCAGACTAGCAGCACCAGCACCCCGTGCGCCAGCACGGTGGCCGTCGGGTTCCGCCACGCCCGCATGTCCTCTGCCCACTTGACCACGTCGGAGACCCACGAGAGCGCCGCCATGATCCGGTACCGATTGGCTCGGACCCGTCGCATGCTGTACCCACGCGGATCCCCCGCCGCGTCGAGCATCCACAGCGCCACCTCTCGCCGCAGCGATGGCTCGGACCGCCCCAAGCGCGTCGCGACGATCCTCGCAGCCGCGAGGCGGAGGAACTCTCTCTGCTCAGCCGGTATCGGGCGGAGGTGATGCATCGCCGGAAGAATGGGCTTGAAGTAAACGTGGAGCAGATCAAGAGCGGAGCCTGAGCGGGAGAAGCGCACGGCGAGCTCAATCTCCCCCATTCGCTTGACGCCTGAAGGAAGCAGCTGCAGCAGCGGGTAGGATCCGCGATAGATCCGGTCGGTCTCCAGAGTGGAGATCCGAATCCGAACCTTTCCCATAGGGCGCGACGTGGCGTCTTCAGATTCGTCGAAGACGGCGATGGTGAGGACCGTGGATGGTTCGTAGACGAGCCACGTGTACTGCTCGTTCCAGGCCGGGTCGAAGCTGTCAGCGACCGTGCGGGTTCGAGCCCATTTGGGCCCGAACTTGGCCACGGCGTACGGGTCGGTGGTTCCCTTGCCGGCGATGGTGCGCACGGGGAGGAGGCCCCTGCAGCCAATGATACCGAGCTCGATGACGCCCACCGGCGGTTGCCATAGCTGCCGTGCAGACGGCCGGAAATCGCTCTGACAGTGTTGCGCCTCCTCGAAGACGTGGTAGCCGCCGTCGAGACACAAGCGCACGTGCAGGCGACCGCCGCCGACGCCGGGCTCCCGCCCCTTTTTCGCTGGAGCCTCGTCGGACTCCGGCAGGAGGTGAAGCCATCGGGATGCCACTTTCCTGTCGTCCACACGGCGTTCGACGGAGGAAAGGGGGATGGAGGCAGATCCGAGCGCGATGGCGTCCTTCTTCTCGTGGCGGAGCTCGAGGGAGAGAACCAGCTTATGTTCGTCGCCGAACGGCTCGGCTGTCACGAAAAGGAGGTCCTGATTCCACGTCGGCGGTGCGCCGTTACGGCTCACTGCGTTTCGCGTCTTCAACACTTGGAAACCGAGCGCGGCCTTGACGGCGACGGCGTAGCCCATGTTCGACGGCGCCAGGGCGTCGTGCGCCTCGATAACGGTGGCGCGGAGGTACCACAGCTTGGGGGAGTGGTAAACCTTGGAGCAGGAACCGACGTGGGCGGGCGCGTCGGCCTTCCACGCGTCGGGAAACGACTCATCTGCCTGGGTACCGATCCAGGTGGCGACCATGAGATCGCCGGACCGGCGGGAACAACCCTCGAGGCGGTACCACTGCGGGGCCAGTGGGCTATCCGGTGGGTCCCGCAGTGGGACCTCCGAAACGTCGAAGCGCACTCCGCCGAGGAAGTGCTCATCCTCCTCGTCGTTGGCGTCGGATTCCGGCGGTAGATCCCACACGGTGATCTCCAGGGAGGAGGGGTCGGCGGCGGCTGCCGATGCGTCGCGCATGAAGGCGAAGGTCTGATTCCATTCGAAGAATGCCGACATCCTCGTGCTGACTTGGCGGCCGTAGGCAGCCACCCGGACGTGCGGCTTCGCGTCGCTGGAGAGGGCTCGGCCTCGAACGACGCGGACGAAGAGGTACTGCATCTTGTCCACCAGGTCGTACTTGGAGCGCTCCGCGGCCTCCGGGGACCGCACCAGCGGTGCAGCCATTTGCTTCAGCCGCGGGGCGACCTTCGGGGCGGCCTCTTTCTCTGCGAACTCTTCCGCGCTGGGCATCGCCGGCTGTGGCGTCGGATTCGCTTCGACCGTCTCCGAAACATTCTCCGCCGCTGGTTTCGGCGGAGGAACGGGTTCAGCTGGCTTTTCGGCGTCAGCAGCTGCAACTTCCGGCGATTTTTCAGGTTCAGGCTTTTCGTCGAGCACTTTCTCTGCAT
>JBBMKF010000059.1:3626474-3637542 GCA_037834155.1 Curcuma caesia
TCCAGAGCCTAATCATGCAGTGTTATCTCGTTTTCTCAACTTCTTTGCCTGGATTCACCAATTGAAGATGCACCTACAGCCCATGAAACAGCATGTACAACTTCTTTATGATCCTGCTATCTCTAACCACATTACAGCAACCTTAATGACCAAGGCACATCAGTTTCCTTCAGTCACTAGTGTTTCTTCATTTCCATGCACAACAGTCAAACATTCCCTTATCCAGAGTTCATTGCCATTAATGATCTGTCAAGACTGCTGCCAACCTATCATCCAGGATCACTAGTCACTTGCACAACTATTTGATGGTACACAACCTTGAACCGGTCACCATCCCATGGGTTCTCAAACTGGAATAGCATGAAGAGGACACAGAGGAAGCTGTGGTTGATGTGGAATGGGAGCATCGCTGTGTTGAACTTGGCCACAATCATGAAGAAGATGTCATACACAATGTGGAGGTGAGGCAGAGTGGTAATAAGGGTCATCACAAAGCCGTTGTGATGCTAAATAAAAGAGTTATTCCAGATATCAGCTTCAGCGCTACTCACATAACCCATATAGGCCTAAATTGACTCTTCTGAGTCCTCCTTGGGAGATCCATGACAAGCCGGGGTGCGCCAAAAGGGGTTTGCAATCAAATAGAAGTTCAAGATTAGTAGCAAATTGAGATCGAGAGGAGCTTAGGGTGGATAGCATATCACATACAAATTCAATCAGTGACAAGCTCCTTGATGAGTTAGAATTTTATGTAAATTATAGATTCATGTTGGGTTTCTTGTGTGAAAACTAAATGCTTAATGTATATATTTTGATTGCGTTTATTGTATGAGGGTTATTTGGAGCTCGATTGTAATTTCTCTGATTTGATGTCTAATTTTCATTAATTGAATTTGATTCTTTGTAAGACTCAAAATTGAATCAAGATCGAGTCCAATCAAGATCGAATCCAATTAAGATTGATCCAATCCATTGACCCAAACTTCATGATCAAGACTCAAGTTTGATTCAAGTTGAACCCATGCGAATTAGGGCTGAACTAGAGTGAATTAGAGCTGAATTGGAGTTAAACCGGGTTAAACCAAGAATTGAACCCGGTTCAATTCAAAAAAATTGAGTTTAAATAGTAATCGCGAGGAATGCACAGGGGTCGCGATTTTTTTACTGTTCATTTTCGTTCTCCCGTTCTCTTCATTGTTCTCGTGCGACGAACCTCAATATCTTCCACTTCAAATTGGTTTTCAAATCTCAGAGGACGATCACGAGTGAAGCTTGGCGACAAATTGCGAGTAAAATCATCTGATGAGGGTTTCGCCAAAGGAATTGTTTCTGCATCGGGTTTTTGTTTTGATTTTCTAATCAGAAGAAATCGGAGCTGTCAAGAGCATCTGGAGGGGTTCACCAAAGATTCTTGAGGGTTCCAGAGTTCAAATTGCATGCGATCAGATCCTAGATCGAGTGAAGTTTCAGATTGCATTTACTGATTGAATCGGCTCTATTCTATGCATCGCGAAGGGTTTCTAAGCTGCATTGGATTTGATTCGATCCAAAACAAATCGAGCTAAGCTATGTGGTATTCTTGTGAGGTTTCTAAGTTGGGGTCAGTTCTTGTGTGGCGGCAAGAAGAAGATCAATTTGAAAGGGAAACAACTAAGTTCTTGTTTCTGTTCATTTCATTTCCGAAGCTTTTGTTAATCAGATCCATTCATGATTCTTGAATTCGTATTGTTTGGTTAACGCATCAGATTGTATAACTTTCAGATGTGCATAGATTTTCATCCTTTTTCCAGCAATTGAGATTTGATTTTCTGACTTCCTGATTTCCGCATGTTGTTTCATGTTTTCCTGTTTTCTGCATTGGTTTCATCTCGTTATCAGCTTATGATATGATGAATTTCATGCATTGTAGCTAATGAATTAGAATTGATTTGCTTTTTGATTATGCCTAGCTTTTGATGCTTGAAAATGCAATAAAACCTTGAAATTTAATCCCTGCATTTGCTTGTTTGATCTTGTCTCTGATTTTATGTTTAGAATAGGGGCGTAACCATGGATAACATGTGCAACCAAAAATTCGAAGAAAAGTGTAGTCAGGAGTTTGATTATAAAATTTTTCTAAAGAACACTTATGATTGAGCAATGGGGTAGGAAGTCGATTTATAAGATATGTTGCAGTACAGACAGCTTCATCCCAAAATTTACGCGGAACTGATGCATGATGGAGAAGAGCTAAGGCGGTTTTAACAATATGTCTGTGTTTTCTCTCAGCAGAGCCATTTTGTTCTAGAGTATGAGGGCAGGAGACTCGATAAACAATTCCACTTGAGACAAAATGACGATGGAGAGATTGATATTCACCTCCCCAATCAGAATGAACAGAAAGTATTTTGCGATTAAAATATCTTTCAACTTATTTTTGAAAATTACAGAATATATCTAATAAATCAGATTTTCTTCTCATAGGATAGAGCAAGTATTTTTACTAAAAGGATCAATAAAGGTAACATAATAAAGAAAACCATGGTTAGACAAAATAGGTGCAGGGCCCCAAACATCCAAATAAATTAATTCAAGTGGAAAATTAGAAACATGATCAGATGAAAAGAAAGGTAGTTTATGACTTTTAGATTCCATGCAGGCCCTGAGTTCTTGTTTCTGTTCATTTCATTTCTGAAGCTTTTGTTAATCAAATCTATTCATGATTCTTGAATTCGTATTGTTTGGTTAACGTATCAGATTGTATAACTTTCAGATGTGCAATTGAGATTTGATTTTCTAACTTCTTGATTTCCGCAAGTTGTTTCATGTTTTCCTGATTTCTACATTGGTTTCATCTCGTTATTAGCTTATGATATGATGAATTTCATGCATTGTAGCTAATGAATTAGAATTGATGTGCTTTTTGATTATGCCTAGCTTTTGATTCCTGAAAATGCAATAAAACCCTGAAATTTAATCCCTGTATTTGCTTGTTTGATCTTGTCTCTGATTTTATGTTTCTTCCCTTTGTTTTCCGGCAATTGGTCTCTCATTTGCTACACTGTCTGGTTCTTTGTTCTAGTCTTCGTGCTTGATAGTGTCAGTTTCAAGAATAGGTTTCTAGTGTCTTTTCAACAAGTGTACAAGTCGAGGGAATTAAATTTTGCATGTTAAGACTTGTTATGCTTATTTTAACTAGTATAGATTTGATTCTTTGAAGTTGAATTGTGTTGCATCTTAATTTTAGTTTTAGATTGATAAATTCTGCATTCTTCATTAGTTCATTGAATTTGAATTTAAAATTCATTCCAAACATCAAAAGAGGAAAGAAAATAAATATCCATTTACGAAAACTCAAAAAAATTATTTCTAATTTGATTTAGACAATCTTCTACTAATCATAGAAAAAATACAATTTGAGGTCCCTATATTTCATTAATTTTGTGAGCTAAGGATTTTCAAATATAAATTCAATTTGAGATTCACTCGTGACACTAGTTGTGGACTTATCAAATTTTAGTATCGTTGCCGAAATTAACTTGTAGAGTTTATTTGATTTAAGCTTGTGCATATTTTCATTTTTTTCTTTATTGTTCTTTGATCATTGTTAGTTTATGACCAGGTCTGTAGGTGGGGATTTAGTAGAATTTGATCCAGAGATTGAGAGGACATTAAGAGCTTTGAGGAATCAAGAAAAAATATCAGGCAGACCTATGGCAAAGAATCACAAGACTAAAGGAGCTTACATTGCTTACCCAAAGTTGGATGGAGATTTTGAGCTTAGATCTGGACTCATTCATTTACTTCTAAAGTTTCAAGGGCAATCTGGAAAAGATCCTAATAAGCACCTACATGAGTTTCATATAGTTTGCTCTACCATGAAGCCTCAAGGGATTTCTGAAGAAGACATTAAGTTGAGAGCATTTCCATTTTCATTGACTAGAGCAGCTAAGGATTGGTTTTATTATTTACCAGTTGGACATGTTGCAAGCTGGATTGACATGAAAAAGACATTCTTGGAAAAATATTTTCCAACATAAAGAACAGCAATTATTAGGAAAAACATTTGTGGCATTCAGCAAGTAATGGGAGAGACTCTGATTATTGGGAGAGGTTCAAGAAGTTGTGTTCAAGTTGTTCTCAACATCAAATAAGTGAGCAATTACTTGTTCAATATTTTTATAAAGGTTTACTTTCCATGAATAGGAGCATGATAGATGCTGCAGTTGGAGGAGCTTTAGTGAATAAAACCCCAGAACAAGCTAGAAAACTTATTTCAAATATGGTCGAAAATTCACAACAATTTGGGAGTAAAACATTTACTACAAGAGGGGTTAGTGAAGCTCAATTGGTTTCAAATGAACAAAAGGAGATCAAGAGTTCATTATTGAAGTTGACATCTTTAGTGAAGCAAATGGCTTTGAATAATATGAGCAAGAATCAAAATTTTCCAATAGCTTCATCTACAAATCAACCAATGAGATTGTGCAGCATTTGTTCAATCCAAGAGCACAATTCGAATTTATGTCCTAATCTCCAACAAGATGAATCATTGACCGCCTTGACTATGGCTCAATTTCAACAAAAGAATGATTCATATTCATCTACTTACAATCGGGTTGGAAGGATCATCCAAATTTAAGGTATGAAAATTCATTTTATCAACAACAACCTTCCCAACAATTTCAACAGCAAAATCAACCACAATTCCAACAATTTCAGCAGCCACATTCGAATTCTCAGCAACATTTTCAGAGTGGACAGCCTCAACATCAATTCCAGCAACCCTATCGAGGCTTCCAGCAAGTTAATCAACAATTTCAGCATCAAAATCAAAATTTTTAGCATCCTTACCAGCTACCACAGTAATTCCAGTAAAACTACAACAATTTTCAACAACCATTTCAAAATTCACAACCTCAATTTCATCATTTCCAGCCACAATTTCAGCAGTCATATCAAAGTTACCAGCAGCCAAATCAAAGCTTCCAAAATCAGAATTTTCAAGGCAACACTTTTCAGCAACCTTCGTCAAATTTTCAAAAGAATTTCCAGCATCAAAATCAGTCATTTCAGCCTTCAAATCAATTCCAGCAACACTTTTAAAATTCTCAGCCTCCACAGAATTTTCAGCAGCTCAATTCTTCATTTCAAGCTCAACAAAGGTGAAATTCAAACCAAGGCAACTATGGGAATTCCAGTGGATTTATTCAACGACAAAAGCTTGAAGAGATGATGCAACAAATTTTGCAACAACAATAAATTTTACAACAGCAACAAAGTCAACAAAAGAATGATTCTACTTTACAAAGCATTGAAAGATAAATTGAGCAACTTGCAAGTGGCATAAATCAAATGCAAGCTCAAGGATCAAGTCAATTACCTTCTCAAACAATTCCAAATCCTAAAAGGAATGTTAATGCAATAACTTTGAGGAGTGGAAAGTCTATTTCAAATCCAAGCATCCAAAATCAGAAATTCTTGAAAAACCTACAGCAGCTCAATTTCTAGTCCAAAACAGCCCTGAATTGGACTTTTCAGTAGCTAATTATGGACCAAGTTCAAGCCCAAATTTCAGCCCCATAAAATTCAGCTCAAGTGATGGAACCAATAGTCCCTTTGTCTTTTCCACAGCATAAAATTCAAGCAAAAAAGAATGTAGAAGAAGAGAAAGCCAAAGAATATAAAGAGCTTGTGAATTTATTTAGTAAACTAGAAGTGAATGTGTCATTATTGACCATGATTAAGTAAATCCCAAAGTATGTCAAGTTCCTTAAAGATTTATGTGTGCACAAGAAGAAACTTAAGGGAAATGAATTGATTAACCTGGGGAAGAATGTTTCAGCTCTTATTCATCCAGTTCCTCAGAAATGTGAAGATCCAAGGGTATTTACTGTATCATGTGAGATTGGAAGAAATATATTTCATGATGCTATGTTAGATTTGAAAGCTTCCATTAATGTGATGCCTAGATCAGTTTTTCAGATGCTAGGATAGATCATATACAGCATACAGGAGTGGTTATTCAGCTAGCAGAAAGGAGTCAAACTCATCCAGCTGGAATGATTGAAGATATACTTGTAAAGGTGAAGGAGTTGATTTTTCTTGCGGATTTCTATATCTTGGACATGGAGGAGGATTATTTAGCACATAGATCTTCACTTATTCTTGGGAGACCATTCTTGAAGACGGCTAGGACAAAAATTGATGTATATGTAGGGACACTTTCTATGGAGATAGGAGACACAGTGGTGCAGTTTAGTATATTTGATGCTATAAAGCACCCGAGAGAGGATCATTCTATCATGAGCATTGGTATTTTAGATGAGATGATTGATGTTGATTTATTTGCCAATAACATTTTATCTGACGATTACAGGGTTGATTTTAGTTTGAATGATATAGAAGATGCATTGTTATGGAGGTAGCTGATATGGAGCCTAGTTCTGATTTACCTTCAGATGGAGATAGACATGTGAGTGTAGGAGATTGCACTGAGCCCCAAGGATCACCATTATTAATTGATGTATCAGAAGATTCAAAGGAGAGGTATGTGAGTGTAGGGGATTGCACTGAGCCCTAAGGATCACCCATATCTACTGAGCAGTCATAGTTAAGGGGCATTTGGTTGAGAGTTATTTTTGATAACCTTGGTTATCTATCCAAGGTTATCAATGATAACCTTATTTGGTTCGGGTTATCAACGATTCCTGAGTAATACAGTATTACTGCCACGTCAGCAAAATGAGTTATAACCCCGGAATCTGATAACCTTGGCAGGGTAAGATTTTTCACAATTCCGAAATTAATAATAAATTTATCCCAAAAATACCCTTCAATATTTATCATTTAAGACAAAAATAACCTTATACATGTATAAATTTACCCGTCACCTTGATTGAATATATATTAAAATTTTATTTTTAATTTTTAATTTTTTAAATTTATTTTATTTTATTAAAAAATAATTATATATTAAATTTTTATTTTTTTATTTTTTATTTTTTTTTAATTTTATTTTATTTAAAAATAATCATATATTAAAATTTTATTTTCTTTTTTCTTTTTTTATTTATTTTATTTTATTAAAAAAAATAATTATATATTAAAATTTTATTTTTAATTTTAATAAAATTTTAATTTTAATAAAATTTTAATTTTAATTTTTAATTTTTAATTTACTTTTATTTTATTAAAAAATAATTATATATTAAAATTTTATTTTTAATTTTTTAAATTTATTTTATTTTATTAAAAAATGATTATGTTGTGAGAAGCAGGGGTAGATAGGTCTTTTCCTCCAGTATTCTTACGGTTATGTTGGTTATATAAACCCTGTACATGTTTTTTCTTTCGGGTGAATAATTTTAACATGGTATCAGAGCAGGTGTATTAGGCTAGGTTTAGGCGTCGACTTCTTCTTTTTCTCACGGTGCCGAGCCGAATTCTCTCTTGTTCTCACCGCGCCGATTTTTCTCCTTTTTTCCTCACGCGAGCCTGCCGCTAGCATCGCGATCTCTACCTCGCCGCCGTCGCCTATCTTGGTTGCCTCTCCCGAAGGCGATTCCTCCCAACTCGGTCGCTGCTAGCATCGCGATCTCTACCTCGCCACCCACGATACCGACGCCGCCGTTGGCCGCCACTCTTCTCGTTTCTCTCTGCAAGACGTGTCGGCCTCTCCTCGTTAAGCCGGCCTCTCGTTTCTCCCCCGAGAGTTCCCTTGACCTAGCGCTCGCCAACCTCGGTAGACCTGGACAGCACCAGCGCACAAGATCTCGAGTTGAGGCTGCCGTTGCGACTCCGAGCGCTGCCGACCCCTCGCGTTCCTTTCAGCGGCAGCGAAACCCTAGCGTCGCACCGTCTCCTCCTTCAGAGAAGATCGCGATTTCTCGGCCCCTGATCAACCCATCGAAGCGTCAACGTTCCTCTTCAGCGTCGCGCGCCTCTTCAGCATCGCCAGGAGAAGGAGCCACAAAGAACAGAGAGCGCGCCTCTTCGAACAGAGAACAGAGGCTTCTTCAGCAACAGAGAGGCTTCTTCCCTTCGGGCTCGTGCCTCTGATCAGACATCAGCTCTAATCAGTGATCAGAAAGATCCGTCATTGATCTCATAGCGCCTCTTGAGAAACTTTGGAGCCGCAACCTTGCGTTATGACGGACACTTTTGGAGAAACTTCTGGTATTTCTGTAGATCCTATAATTTCTTCTGGACACGTACAACCATTTTTTACAATGCCAGGAACTGGAGGATCCGGTCTTCAGATAACTTCAGAAAAATTGACAAAGACAAATTATGCATCCTGGGCGGTTGCTATTGAACTTTATGTTGAAGGCCATGATAAACTTGATGTTCTTCATGGTATTAAAGTGAAACCAGATGAGAAGGACCTAAATTTTCGTATTTGAAGGCATGACAATATTCAGTTGATGACTTGGTTACTCAATTCTGTCAGTTCTGGCATCAAACAGGTCATTCTTCATAGCAAAACAGCTTTTGACATGTGGAAGACTCTGGAGCAAATGTACGGACGCAAGCATGACATGTTGCGTACTTATCAGCTAAGTAGTCAAATCTTTAAACTTGATCAAGGTTCTATGTCTGTCACAAATTACTTTGCTGCTCTGAAAGGGCTATGGGACGAGTTTGACTATTACAGGATGGAGAATTGGATTTCCTCTGATGATCACCAGAGATATCTAAAGTTTCTGGAGAAGGACAGAATTATTAAGTTTCTGGATGGGCTTCATACAGAGTTTAAGAGTTTAAAAGGACAAATTCTTAGTCTTGATCCTACTCCCTCTCTAGAACAAGTTTACTACAAAGTTCTCAGTGAGGAGCGCAGGAAAAGGACCATGTGCAACAAGGATATTTCTGCTACTAACACTCCAGTTGGGGACACTTCTGCTCTTGTCAGTTCTGCAAACTTGTCCAAGCTTAGGGGAACTAAAAGAAAAGGTGATAAATTTTGTCAATACTGTAGGAGGACGAATCATGATTCAGATTTTTGCTGGGAGAAATATTCGGAGAAGAAACCTGATAAATTCAAACACAGTGACAAGAAGGCCTTTAGTCGTGGAAATGTTGCTGTCAAGAAATTAGTGGAGAAGAAGACTGTTAGTTCCTCTGTGTCTTCTCCTGTTGGGTTATCCTCTACTGACATTGCCAACCTTCAGCACTTTCTCTCGCGGCTTCAAGCTTCATCTTCTGCCTCTACCACTTCTTCTCAAGCGCACACAGGTATGTGGTTCGGGATTAAGTGTTGCTGATTCGAACTCTTCTAGCCCTTGGATCATTGACTCAGGAGCTACGGATCATATGACAAATGTTGCTAACTCCTTCATTTCCTACACTTTGTCCTCTGGGCAAGATAGAGTGACCACTGCAAATGGAACCAAAGCCACTGTTGCTGGCAAAGGTTCCATACAATTGACAGATCATTTTATCCTATCCTCTGCCTTTCATGTCCCTTCTATTTCTCTTAATTTACTTTCTGTTAGCAGCATTACAAAACAACTTCACTGCTTAGTAACTTTTTTTCCTGATCATTCTTCCAGGATCTCGAGACCAAGCAAACGATTGGGACTGGCCGTGAAGTAGGTCTTTATTACTATCAGCTTGGAACCACATCTGCTTTGAAGTCTACAGCCCAGTGTTTGGAGAATAAATATCAAGAAATCCTATTATGGCATTCCCGGTTGGGACATTTATCTTTTAGGTCTTTGAAAGTCTTATTTCCTAGTCTTTTCTCTTTAGTTTCTTTTGAGTCACTTCAGTGTGAGGTCTGTCAGTTATCAAAACATTGTAGAACTCAATTTTCTGATTCTATAAAGAAAAATTCTTCTCCATTTGATCTTGTTCATTCTGATGTGTGGGGGGGCCCTCTCCTGTGACTTCTTTGGATGGCTACCGATACTTTCTCTCTTTTATTGATGATTACACCCACTGTACCTAGCTTTATTTGATGAAAAGTAAGGAAGAAGTTCCTCGACTCATTCAAACTTATTATCGAATGTAGAAACTCAATTTCATACAAGAGTAAAGACTTTACGTTCTGATAATGCCCGTGAGTATTTTGCTCAGTCCCTAAATACTTTCCTTGAGGATTCTGGAATTATTCATGAGTCATCTTGTCCCTACACACCACAACAGAATGGAGTGGCTGAAAGAAAGAATCGGCATATCCTTGAAACAGCCCGTGCACTGTTATTTCAACGCCACTTACCCAAATATTTCTGGGCTGATGCTGTCCTTGCCGCTGCCTATATCATCAACCGATTGCCATCAAAAGGTCTCGGGTACCGGTGCCCTCTCACTATTCTTCGTCCTGACACCCCGTTGTTCTCCCTTACACCTCGGGTTTTTGGCTCTCTATGTTTTATTCATGTTCTTGGTCCCAAGTCCTCCAAACTTGATCCTCGTTCTATACGAGGAGTTTTCCTAAGATATTCCACTTGTCAGAAAGGCTACAAGTGCTTTGATCCTATTACTAGGACAAGATATATCTTGAAGGATGTTACCTTTTTCGAGTCTGAGTCCTATTATTCTCCTCAGTCTCATCCTCAGGGGGAGAATATTACCTCTTCTGTGTCTCCTTGTGTACCTCAAGTGGTCCCATCTCCTATTCCACTGGATGCCATGGAAAATAAAAACGATGTTCCATCACTGGGCTCGCAGTCTTCACAAGAAATTATCACTTACAAGCGACGAAGACATAAACAAGGACCTTCTACTGACCGGCTAGTTGAATCAAATGCTTTGGCTCCTGATTCCTAGGAGCAGTCATTAAATATGGATGAGTTGAACCTTCCGATTGCTGTTAGGAAGGGGGTCAGGTCATGTACTCCACATCCTATCTCCAATCACGTTTCTTACTCTCGTTTGTCTTCTTCATATCATGCCTTTGTTTCACAGTTATCAAACCATGCTATACCTTCTTCTTATTATGAAGTTGTAAAGGATGCTAGGTGGTTGGAAGCAATGAATGAAGAGATAGAGGCTCTTAACAGGAATGGTACTTGGGAATTAGTTGATCCTCCAAAGGGGAAGAACTTGGTTGGTTCTAAATGGGTCTATACTATCAAGTATAATT
>JBBMKF010000059.1:3646454-3675599 GCA_037834155.1 Curcuma caesia
GACGCTGAGGGAAGCCCTCGGCAACGTGGATCTAGACAGAGATGTGAAATTGCAGGTCAGCCGTCGAGGCGAGGCGGACCCAGAGATCCTAGCAGGAGAGGAAGAGAAGGAGATCTTCGGGGCTACGCCTGCCATCACGCCTCGCTTCCTTGCTCCGATCTGCAAGAGATCGAGGAGAGGAAACGGCTGCTATTTATCGACGACGAACAACGAAGGCGATGGAGGTTCTTTTCCATAAATGGAAACCGGTAGGGGTTTAGGGAAGGTGACGCTAAACCGAAGCTGCTTAATCCAGACAGGATACATATTTATGCAACGGGTAGCGCGGGGAAATGCGGATCTTTCGGCGCTCGATGCTTTAGATTTCGCGACGGATGGAATGGACGGCCAGGATTCGACGCGTGGTCTTGGTGAGTGACACCAGTCGTTCGAACCGAGACAGGGTGCAGGTTTCGAGGTTGGGCCCCACTATGCATCTTGGGATGTTGCTGTGATGCGATGAACAGCAAATCATTTTAGTATTTGGGGCATGCTTTAATTTTCGTTTCGGATGACGAGATCAACGGTCAGGATTCGAAGAGGCATGAGATTGGATGCACTAACTTTCAATAGCATAGGCGGAAAGTTATCAAAATAATATATTAAAATTATTTTAAATTAACATCAATGGAATATATTAAGCTAAAAAGACACTTAGATTTTGATGATCTAACAAATTAAGGTTTGTTTTATTAAAAAATACATATTTGGAAGGAAGGGAAAAAAATAAAAAAAATAAAAGGGTGCCCTTTTATCTATATTATTAAAAATGAAACTCTCTTTTAAATTTTATCAAAATAATATTTCACCCATAATTTAATTCTAAAAAATATCTTTATATGCTCCATCTTGAAATAGCTTTAATTAAACTTACTCTAAAATGTTATAATTTTATTTAAAGCTTCTCCAATATGATATAACTTTAATTAACAAAACATTTTATCTTGTCTCGCATGCATAAACATGACATTAAAGTTCTTTTGTATGGAAGCTCTAAATTATAAAAATGCAATAGGTTGAAATAGTTCAAATTCACAGTCCTCTTCTCTCCTTATCACACACAAAATTATATAAATTGTAACTGAATCATGTTGGCATGTTCTTCTATTGTGCCATTTGTGTAAGCATAGCAATACAATTGATTCATCTGACTTGATCCATCTGATTGAGTGATCTGATTTGATAAACATTTGGAAAGAATTGCCTAGCAAACAATTCATGTAAACTGACCTTTTCCAATTTCTTTGAAGGGATAAATAAAAGGATAGATTGGAAGAAAAGAAAGTCAAAAGATGATGATCTATTTCTTACTTCATAACTCATCCCTTACAACTCAAAGTCTAAGTTTTTTTGCCATCTCACCTCATTATTTTTCTGTCCTTTTTGAATGCTCATTCTTTTGGTTTATCATATCTTTGCGAAAATAAGACCTCAGTTAGGGTTCTTGGAGGAGACATGCTGGCGAGTAGTGAACATCTCCTCATGAGCTAACACTGGCAGCTATGACTGTATTGATCTCTCCTGTTATATTGACTGGTCTACCATCGAACATCGCGGACAATGTCGACTCACAAAGCTGTTTTAGTTCCCTTGTTTTTGCGACTGCTGCTTCCTGAAAAGGGCCAAGTTCTTGAATTAAAAAACTAATTATGGTGTGAAAGAAAAAGTTTGAAGACTTTGTAGGGGCATTTTGATGGTTGTAAAATTCCAAAGGCATCTTGAGAACAGACAAATTACATAAGGTAGAATGATTTTTTCCCAATGTTTTGTGTTAAGACCAGAAGATAAAAATGGTATGTAAAATGTAATTTACCAATTTTTACGGGCTAAATAAAACATCCAGAAACCTCAGGGTGTAATATGGAAGTAAAATATAATTTATCAAATTCTAAACGAAAAAGTTAGCAAATTGTGGAGTAAAAATGAAATTTTGTCAAAAGAGGAATGTATAGCCTCACAAGTTTGGGCCAGGATGAAGACAATGTATTCTGTAACTCCACATGTCTTATCGATAAATCATTCAAGCTTTCTCGCAGCTTAACTTCATGTTGCTTCTTCTCCTCCAATGTAAGCACTAGTTTGTCTAGAAACCTATATCAATGTAGCAGAAAAATCAATCTAACCTGCAATGGAAAGTACACAAACTACTAGTCGAAGAACCTAAGACAAGCTGTTCTTCAAGTTCAAGGAATAGCAAATGCTCGCCTTTTGGAATTGAGTGTCATAATTAAGTCACGCATTTTGCGGCCGGTGAGCATTGAGATGGACAACGATATCTGTGATATCATCAGTTGTATTGCATCAAGTGAGTATTGTTGCAAAACAGGGGGAGCTACTGCCTGAACATGTTGCTGTAAGGAAGAACTTTCTTCACTAGTCATCTCTACCAATCGCTGATTTAGAAAAGATTTCACCTGGTAAAATTATCAAACCCAATTACAAACTTAGTGTTTAAGTGCAAAGAAAGCAAAGAAACATCAATAATTGATATACCAACATGAAATCATCTCCAAAGTACCAAATCATCCGAAGGAACAAATATTTAACTACGAGTGATTGAAGAACCAGCTGGAATTTGTTATGTATCCCCATGTCTAGCTATACAAACTCGAATTGTAATAAATTTCTCAGTTATTAACTGCATCAGTTGGTTATGTTATATAGAATTGCATCAGATTTGACCATTTGAAGATAGTTTTGTGAGAGAATATGGCAGTTAAGTAGTTCTCATCCACAGGGCAACTAAATATGGGCAAAATTTCAAGCTTGCTAAGGTGTTCAACAATATGCTAGGGTCACAATAATCTGAGAAAACAGATCAACCAATTCAATGCCCTAACACTGTAAAAAAGATTCTGTTGAGAATCTTTTCAATATAAATAGGGCAAAAAAATGGAAAATTGGAAGCAGAAACACACAAAATGCAATCACCAAATAACATAGATAACAAACATGAGTTGTAATAAATAAGGTAGAATACCTCAAATAGATCATCAAGTATCTTATTCCTATATTCTGTCTCCAAGAATGGACTTCTCTCTTCATCTAATCCACTAGGTTGTGATTTCTCTATTGCAATTTGTTGGGATTCTACTCCTGCATCTGTTACAACAGAATCTTCGAGTGTAGCAAATTGTGATTTTTCAAGACCTGCATCCCCGCAAATTCCTGACCCTGAATCAGCAAGGACAGCAGCCTCATCCTCTGCTGTTTTTAATGATTCCTCATCAACTAGCATAGCTTTACCATTTTCAGATTCCTGATAGTCGGCACTATAATCAACTAGTTCGTAAGAGCCAAAGCCATTGTCTGATTCTTCAACCTGTTCAACGGTCCCAATATCCCAGTCAATTTGGGCATCATCTACTGAAATATTCCAGTCGATACCACCCATGGAAAGATCAGCATCCATTGGTTCTCCAGTTTGGAAATGGCCTACATCTGTCCGTGACATATCACTAAGAGAATTTTGGACCTCAGCAGACATTGACACATGAACAGATGGTGGATTTTCATGAAGGTATCTAAGATTTTGAAGCACAGCACCAGGAATTTTCTGCAACACGAGAAGAGATAAGGCATGAAGATGCCCAACAATCTTATTTAATTGCAGCAGTATGAAGAGTTAATTTTTAGTTGCAGACCTCTTTCTCTGTATGAACATCTCTAACAAAATCCTGATAATAACTCATAGCCTTCAAAATGGAATCGTTGTTAAGAACTTGCAAAATTTCACTGAAGATAGAAGGAAGAATTTTGGTAGCCTCTAGAAGTTCCAACCTTACATTCTCCCCCTGTAGAGATGAGAAAAGTTTGAAATTTTAAATTGGAAAATCAGTGACAAAAACCTCATTTGTAGGATCAATAACCATAAAAGATCAAAGACCAAGATAAAGCAGACAAAAATAACTGCAAATTTATCTTTAATTATGAAATATGACCTGTAACCCAAGCTCTTGACAAGCTTCAGAATATTTAGCAGCAGATAGAGCAGCATTTCTCTTAATATCAGTTTGCTTGCGATCTAGTTCAACTAGTTGTTGTTGAACTTTTTGCATTTGTCTTTTCAGATATGGACTTCAACCAAAATTCAACCAAAATTAGTGAAAAAAGTATGCCAAATAATTTACACAGAGTTCATATCCAAAATGCAGCATACATTTCATAGTTAACATTCTGAACCATAATTTGAGCAGCCTCGCCTAGAAAAACATGGTCCTTCTCAAAAGAACGCACAATCGACTCCCATTCTCCCTGCAGGGTGCTGGATTATGCTCTAATCTTAATAAAAATGCATTGTTGAAGCAAAGATTTGTCCATAAAACTTACAGCAAAACCTGACAGTCTTCCAAAAATATTACGACTTTCTGAGGTACAATTTAGAAGAATCTTATATACTTGCTTTACTTCTAGATACCCTAATCCTGAAAATAAATTTACAGAACTCATTAGAAAGGATAACAAAAATTGAATATACTTTCTCATCATAGTTCGAGTATCCTTCACTCAGAAAACATCCCAATACTGATGAGCTTCGGTGTGTGCACCTATTTGAAAAACAGTTTAATATACAAGCATTCTACCTTTTTGTCCCTCTCAATCCAAATCTATAACCATTCATCTGATGTCGCCCACTGGGAATTAGGGTTATACCAATAGAAACAGTAAATAGGCATAAGGAAATAAATCAGGAGCTTATATACCTTTCTAGATAACTATCCTTCACAATTTACTAATTTAGTAATTATTTTACAATTTTGATGAAGAGTGATGGAACCTTCCAACCTTGAGCTCCTAGGCCCGGCAACACCCATAGCCAACATCTTCCAAATATTTGTTTTTAACCAACACATTTCAAATTACTATTTTCAGGCTGATATAAAGCAATATGAGCACCGCGAAGCTTCAAAATTAGTTTGAAAAGGCATTATATTGTCAGCATGGACAGTTTTAGGGGAATAACGACTAAGGAACTTATTTTGTAGTCTTTATGCTTCAATCACAATGCAGTTATAGGTAAATCGACACGCAACAAAAGCACCTTCTTCCCTAACAATATGATGCTATTTGATGAACACTCCTAAGTTCAAAGAATTAACTTTCGGTAACACAATCCCTCTCTAGGCACAATTTCAGGATCAAAAACACTGATGTTGAATCCGAATGCTTGAGAAAAGGAAACAGGGATAACAAGCAAGGAGAGTTACCTTCAAGGTCTAGGGTTTGGAAGAAGGGATCCAAATCTCTAGGCAGTGATGAAAGCGCTGACGAGATGCGAGACTTGATCGAACTGAGCCGCTTCCTCCAATCTTGAGGGATCCTCTTCCGGTCCACCAGCCATTCTAAATCAACAGAATTTCATACTGTAAAAAATTAAAAATACAAGGAAAACACAGGGGAACATGGAGCGATTGCTGAAAGAGGACCACAACATGGAAATCGAAGGCAAAAGAAATAAGAAAAAGGAGCTGCAAACAGGAGACAAATAGACAGAAGGAGACCTCCAAGACGAGCGAAAGCGATGTCGATGGGAAGATTGCGGATATCAGCACCATCCTGCATCTTTTGCTGAATCGGAGCCCAAATACTCAAAAAGTTTCAATCTTTAACTATTATTGATTGAATTCACTTCCTTTTGAAACAAAAATTACGCCTTACAAGAAAATTTTCAAATCTTCGTTCGGATTCTGCCGAGATCGCGAGTACAGGAAGCTGACTAACAGATTTGGTTGAGATCGAGAAGTCGCAATGCTCCTGCCTAAGGAGACAAGTACCAGGCTGCTGCTACTCTTGGAAGGAGAGCACGAGGAAGAAAAGCGAGATCCGACGGCAACTGGCGGCGATCTCCGATCGGGAGGGGAGGAAGATGGCTGCGGAACGTATCCCAATTCGTGACGCGGTGCCAATATAGACAAAATTACAATTTTGTCCCAGAACTTCGAAATGTTTACTTTTAATCTCAAAAGTTTAACCAAATTACATTTTATCATCTACATTTTTTATAACTTCCCCAAATTGATTTGGGTTCAAAAAAATCTCGAACACAAACTCGAATATATAGTTATTATTTTTAAAAACATTTTGATTCATATTATTTATTTTATTATGAGAAAAAAGAAAACCATTTCACTTTGTCATTTGAAGAACCTAGGGGTGAATTATAATTAATAAAATAGTGAGAGCAAAATGAAAACGTTTGCAAGTTGTGCTAGACCGGTTCCAATCGCCTCCTTTTCCGGTTCATGAAGTCACGTGACTCGCATGGAGAATAGTTAATTGGGCTGTATCTTTTGGACTTATTGGGCTCAGTCAGCCCATTTATTCATCGTTGAAGACTGAAGAGCGTGAAGCTAACAGTCGATACGACGTGTAACGAAGAGGGTGCCTCTCTCTCTTCTCCCTCTACCGCGTTCGACGAGAGGAACCCTAGGAACCGAAGCGGAGCAATTCCTGCTTCCGATCGCGAATTCTCCGCCGATTCCACCGTATTCCTTGATCCGGGCTCCCAGGCGATGTCGATCTAGCTCCGGCGGGTTGTAAATCATCGGGAATGGCTCATGGCGGCTACGCCAGGCGTCGGATCGAGGAGCGGCGACCCCTTGGGCGGCGCTCCAAGGGGGTGGGGCTGGATAAGAGGCGCAACAAGTTGAAACGCGTCTCCCTCAAGAGTCAGATCCGTTCCGTCGAGCGCTTTCTTCGTAAGGTACGCAGGCCTCAACTTCCATTTAACTAAAACGGTAGTATTACAGCATTTAGTTGCTTGCATGTTCTTTTGGTGCTTTCGTGTATGAGGCTTTGATGTGGGAGGATAATATCACAGCATTTTGGTGGTGTGGTTTTGTTTATGTGGTCGATTTTCGTATTGTGGAAGCAATTGAAAATAATAATTGCCACATTTGAGTTTCATTATTGAAAAGTCATTTGATTTTACTTTGTTGTGACAGAGTTATCTGCTATATGATCCTTGCTAAACCGTGAACTTGCAAGAGCCTTTTTTTATGGACGGCAATTGCTTAATTTAGATTGTGCAACCCCAACGTCATGTGACAATGTCTATTGTATTATAAGTTTTTGATTTCACAATCATGTTGTCATGTTATCTTCTTTATATTTTCTCAAAGAAGTCATGTAGATCTTTTTAAGTGTTACAAAAATGACATTATTTTTCCATTTTTATTTGCAAGTCACTGGCTGCTTACGGTTTCCTTCATTGCCACATTAATCTTCTCAAATGTCTAAATTATCATGGAGATTCATGGAAACACTTATTCAGTGTATAGTCCTGCAGTTGCATACTGATGAAGCTCTGATGAAGAAAAATTCAATTATGGTATTAATCTTTATTGCTGTTAGCTGTTGAGTAAAATATTGCTATGGGTTTTGATTAACAATTAACTTTATTTTTTTCCTATAAATATCTTTTGTGAATTTTTTGGTTGTTGGGTGAAAATTTTGTAATCGTAAATTTAACTGTTCAATAAAGCCATGGTGTCTAGTTGCTTTCCTATGTGTAATATATTCCTTTTTATCTATAAAAACCTTTGTTTGCTTGGTGAGTCTTTTAATATGTTGGGTGTATCTAGGACTTAGATGATGAAGTCAGGAAGGCTCAGGAAAAGAAGCTTGAAGAACTCAAACAGCAACAGGAGCTGCAGACACTCTTGGAATTGGAACATAAGTTACGTCTAAGGGACAAAAAGATAAAATTCTTGGGTATAGTTTCAAAATGAAAACTATTGTAATTTGTAGGATCATGCTTTTGCTCATCTTTTTCAGTTTATCTTGCTGTGGTTTTTAATTAGAGAGGCGAAAGGTTGAAAGGACGATAAGGAGGCTTGAGAAACAACAACGCACATCATTAGATCATGTCCCAGATGAAAATATTTTGTATCAGCTTTCAAAGCTAAAGGAGGATCTAAATTATGTCCGTGTGAGTTCAATTTTTCCCTTCATCAGTCGGACTATGGGAATGGTCTTAGTCTTGTTTCTGTTTGCTAGGTAGCTGGTGCATCAAAAGATTTTAAAATTTTAGAAATTTATTAGGAGTAGCATCTCTCTAGTTATTAACTTGCTGTTTAATCTTTGCTGAGTGATGCTTTTATTGTTTGTTTAGTTGATGCTAAACACTGAAGATATTTCAAAGTGACACCTGATTTATTCCCTTTGATGATACAGTTCTTCCCCAAGACTGAAAAATATGTGTCACTGTTTGTTGGTGGTGATAATCCAGCAATTGTTGATAAGAGAAACAAATTACGTCAACAGGTTAAAGCTTATCTGATAGCTGCTGCTGCAAATGGAAAGGATTTAGAAGGTTATGATATTCTTATTTTTCAGTTATTCACTACTCATCCACATTTCTAACTGTTTCAATTTGTTACACTTGATAGCATTTTGCGTGACACCAAGTACCTTAGTATATTAACAAATATTGTTATGCATCGATCACTTGGTTTGGCCTTTGTTATACTAAAATTTCAATATGGTCATACTGACTTAGCAGAAACAGCAAGTGATGATGATGCTTTAGATGTCAGCGAGGATGACTTCTTCTTGTGTGGAAGTTCAAGTGATGAGGCAGAGGCAGATGATGAATGGACAGATAGAAGTACTAGGTATGCTATTTTTTTCATTGATTGAGTTTTCTAAGCTGATAGTTTTAATTTTTTGTAAGATTGTCAAAGACTCACATTTGATTTTTTGGAAACATACTGGTTAAACCATCGCAAAAGGTTCCTTAAGAGATTATATTTCACCTTGCCAACCAGTTTGTTATATTATCTCTTGTTTAACTCAATGTTGGGTCTGAGGATGCCATTGGATATTACTTCAATATCTTCAAGGTTTTTTGATTGTTTACTAATAATCACCCAGTTAACCTGCAGTCCTCAACTACCTTTAAGATATGTTTGTATGTATCAATGTTTATTGCCTTATGTATGATATTGTACTCAAGGCTTTAGAAAGAGTTTGCTGCATGGAAAGAAACAAATGAACATTCAGGTGAAATTGTAAGGGATGATAAAGGGTGTATGTATGCCTACTGGGGAGAGCTGATGATTTGTAGTTGTTATGGTTCAGTTACAAACTGAATCACGGTATTTAAACTATAGCCCAAAACATATATGATAGTGAATTTGTTTGCCAATTATGGATTCTTCTAGTCTTCAAGTTACACATTTGTGTTGCTGGAAATCATTGAAAATGATGCTGGACATTTTTCCCCTCCACACCAACCTAACTCTGGATCTGCTATTCATCTTTGGTGTTGACTTTCTAATTCTCTTGTAAAAATTTTCAAACTAGCTTTATGGAAGCATGCATCTAGACGCCACGTGTTTGTACCTAGAAGCAACAAATATTTCTATATAACATATAAATGGAGTTCACCTTTGGATTTGGATCTGCCAATAGTTCAAACACGAATAACATTAGCTGGCTACCTTTCATCAGACCACAAACCACAGACCACATCACTTGGCACCACTTGGGTTTATATCTCTCAGTATGATTTGCATCATGCTGTTGCATGTCGATAAAAAAATGTGTAGGTGGATAGTTTTGCATCTTGAGCTACCTTGGAAATTTCCCAGAGCTTTGGTGCATCTGCCAAGTGAAAATTCACAGGTGCGGCTGTCAATGTATCTTTAACCTAGCTGATCCTGTTGTTTAATTCTTGTTAATATATTACCAATGATCAAATTCAACATGTCAACCATTCATTTAATACTTTTTATAATGGTTAAAACACCGAGTCTGTGACCTAATGCCTAGAGTATTATAAAATGAAAAGTTAAGTCATCATTTACATCTAGACCTGTACGAATAATTAATCCCTGAAGCACCTTAATTTTCTCTGAATATTTTTCTTTATTTCATAGATCTTATTAATACGCACCAGGAGAGTTTGCTGTTTTATTTGCAGAGAACCAGCTTCAAGTACTTCTGGGAAAGCAACATCCGGTATGTCTAGCGATGAAAGGAATCAGGTTATTTCCCTTTGGATCTACAACAATCAGCTTCTCATCTTTTTCTCTTCACATAGGTCAGATTTGACGCAATTGCCTAACATGTCCTTACAGAGGCTAATATCTGCTCGAGCTCTAATGCCGCCACCTCGCTCAATGCCATCAAGCAGAAACCAGCCTGTTGAAAATGTTGTGATGTCTACATCTAGCAACGCATCAACTAGTAGGAGTGGTCCATCCTCCAATAGTTCGAGATTTGTAAATGGAGTGAGATCTCAGAACAGCAACGTGAGTTCTGGCTCTGATGCCCGCAAACCATGTCGGAAAAGGAGGCAAAAGAAGAAAAAGCTGGTTTGAATTATTTCTCACTCGATCTTTAACTGTGCATTCATTAAATAGGGTTCGATACGGAAAACAATGTTGTGCATTGTGCATAAATGAAACTACAGAGCCATCATTTAGGATCCAATGAAAAGTTAGTTTCCTGAAATGCTTGTCTCTAGATGCATTTGACAGTTATTTCTCTTCGATTCCTTAGCTCCAAAGGCCATTTGGATAGAATCTCACTAAGGTTACCAAATCTGGTTCTTGCTTTTCTACAGCCTGTTCATATACATGTAACTTGTATTAGCTCGACTTGCATTGTATCTCTTGATAGCCAGCAAACTCTATTTCTGCGAGAGCAATAGCTTTTATAATGACCCATTAATGCAATAATAGAAAGTGCCTCTGCAGATTGATTTGTTGCTTTAGTATAAAATCATTTTTAATGCCTTCTATGCAAACTGTGTTCTAAATTTTTTACTGTTTCAAATGTTTGAATATGATAGTGATATGGCCGCTACCTCTTCAAGAATCTCTAAGTTTATATTGTGATACGCATAGATGAGAGAACTCACCTAATAACTTATCCAGCACACTCACTAATTCAAAATCTTCTCAGGTATAATGATGCATCTGATATTGAAGAAGAATAAGGAAGCTGATGCATGCGATATATAACCACTGATACTGGAACTTAGTCGATCCATCTGCACCACAGTGAATATTTTACAACTCGGTAAAAACAATGTTTCTCTTAATTCATCCTGGTTAGCTATTTCACAATGTATTATACTTCACATTCCCCGCATTTTCACTGTTCCTGTCTCTGCTGGTTCTTCGAGTTCTTAGTTGCCGATTTGATCAACTTTCTTACCGCATGTCAATTTTTTTTTTCACCATCATCCTTGATGGGAATTGTCGTTGCCATGTTGAATTCTGATGGCTTCTTATGAGTCTTCCCTGAATCGTATGTAAAATTGTGTTTACCTTTAGCTGCATGTGTGGAGTGAAGATCTCTGCAAAGAGTTGATGAGGTCATAATGTGTGGATCAGGTTGCAATTTATTTTTCTTGGGAAATATTCATTTTACATCCCGGATTTTTTTAAGAAAAAAAATCTTATTATAATTTGATTCTTTAGTTTGTTAAGTTGGATGAGTTTTGCAATAAGAAAGGTTTGATTGATTTCTCTCATATTTCACCCTAAATCCTAAGTCTTCTCTTTGCATCCACACTTGTGGTATGCTTCACATCACTCTCATGGATTCGAGTGACATAGCTTAGTGAGCTAGAACTAAGGTAAAGGAGATAGTTTTGCAGAAGGCCACAAGATGACATGGGCAAGGTTTTTAAAGCATAACATTAAGTTCTTCACCACACTAATCCTGCATATCTACTCTAACGGAACTGAAACCCCTGATGAGCATGCACCTCATAGAACATCATATGCCAATGCCATCACCGACACAACAAGAATCCAAAACAGATCGAATGATGGCCGTTTCACTTTGGCCTTCCACATCGCCACAGCAACTAACCTAGTTCCCTTCCTCTTCTGCTCCCTTCATGTAGACGCTCTTTGTGCCATCTCCATTTTGTCTGCCAGAGTTGTTGCTTCCGCGCCCTTCGTTTGACAATGCACTGCTGGCATCTTGCTTCATCGAACTACCACGGCCGAAATCGGAAAACACTCCGCCAGCAAGTGTGTTCCCTCCGATGCTCGCCTCTCCGTGAAGCATGTTGAATCCACCACTGCTGCCACCGGAGCTCACTCCGAGCTGGCTATGCAGTGCTGCTTGCTGCTGCTGCTGCTGCTGCAGGGCTGAGATTGGCGACTGAGCATATAGCATGGACGATCGAGCAGCCATGAGCGACTGAGGAGTCATCGGCTGAGCTTGCGGGTGTTGCATGTAACGAGGGCCTGATTGCATGACAGGATTGGGCGGAAACTGCTCGAGAAGCAATCCAAAGTTAAATCGAGCACAATCATCAATAGCAAATCCAGGATGCAAACCTGAGCAATTGTGGGTGCTTGTTGCTGATTATCTGCAATCGCCGCAAGGTACATCAAATTCCTTTGAAGCTTCGCTTGGTTCCTGTCATAGGATGAGTAACATAAATCCACAAAAAAATTCGATTCCCGACTACAAGGGAAAGCATCTAGACTACAATAACAACCTTAAGGCAAGTAAGAACATGATATTAATAAGAAATGCTAAGGGAAGATCAAGATTCTTGTTTGCAAGGCAAATCGAAACAAGGAACTTCACATTTACATATTATCATAAGCTTGCATAGTTTTTTCATGTTTTGATCAGGATGATTACCATGATGTTCAGCCATAAATTCATGCATTTATGGAATTTCAAATGAAGCCAACTCATCAATGAATAGAAATGATCAAAATGCAAGATATTAACACAGTGGTTCTTTGTGTAACCTTTGAATTATGATCGTATCTACGACATGTTTGAGACTTACTCGGCACATTCATCAGCTTTCCCAGCATTTTGGTTGTCCAGAATAGCTAGAATCAACTGCTTATTCTCATCCAAGTACTGCAGTAATAGGCAATTAGCACAGCTTTTTAGACAATAAAACAAAACAAAAAAATGGCTTAGTTAGATGGATCAACTAAACGGATACAAGGAAATTGAAATAAATGCATTTATGAACCTACAGTAAGTAAAAAATTCTTCAGATTGCTTTGAGGAAAGCAAGATATCCAGCCAAATATGCTACTAGATTATGAACAGATATATTAAGTAATTTGTATCTACTACATTATGTTACTAATGAAGAAGAATATTCTATAGGTCTGGTTCTGAGTGTGCATAAGTTCAGAGACAAATGAGAGAAAAGGTCATCTACCTATTTCCTTGTAATGAAGAAGGATCAAAAAATGACTTCAATTTTCAATAAATTTAGCCATAAGCAAAAGGTGTAATATGTGAATTAAGGTACATCAGTTGTTCAAATGATCCATAAAGTAACAAAACTTTCATGTATGCTACTCAATCTTTGCTTGACCTTATCAACAAAACTATGATACCATAAGAAAAGAAGATAAGAAACTCCATTATTTGCCACTGAACAAACACCAAGCGGGCCTTGAGATTCTAATGGAGGTCCATCCTCTGAAAGGGAATGTCTTGATGTGGCTGCCAAGCTTGTAAGGTATCAGATAGGCAGTGCATACCCAAGCAAGCTACAACTAGAAGATAAGATCGATCTTGTTGGGAACAAAAGATCTAACTTGGAGACTAAAGATTGCTCAAAACACCAAAAGTGCGATCGAAAACTCTTTTTTGATAGAATCCATATTTTTTTCTGTCGAGAAAAAGAACACCATTCCTTTAAAAATGCAGGGAAGAAGACATTAGAACTGAAGTTCAAAAGGATCACGAAGCAAGAACAGGAGTAAACACACATTTTGTACAACGTCGCCAAAAGCCTCATGTTCTCTGTCGAGATGAAAAATGAGTCGAACACCATTCTATTGTTCAAGCATCGAAGCACCAAACTGACGGGACTAACATCCATCCTGACAGTAATCCTAAAAAAACAAGATTTTTTTTTTGTTTGACAGGATGGAATACAAGCACGACACGATGAGAAGCAAGCTACCATAAGACACTGACGAGGATGGAAACACGATCCCGATCGAAGCAAGGAAGAAGAGCCAATGTCGTCCTAATCATCGAAGCATTACTGCAGCACCAAAAAAAACACGGTTTTTGTAGGATCACAGTGCAAGACGGGACTAACATCCATCCAAGCCCTAGAAACAGAAGCGCCAGATAACACGAAGCAAGAAGCTCGCAATCGCCATTAACGACAACGAGAAGACGATCGCTGGTTTGCCGCAACAACAAAAACAGACGAGCCTGATAAAGAGCCGTACCTGCTGGATGATATCGGTGGTGACTTGATTAGGGGACGCGTAGGCCGCCATCATCGGCTGCATCTGCATCAGGTGCTGCTGCATCTCTCGCTCGCTCGCTCGACTGCCGACGACGACAAACAGCAGAGAAGAAGGCAGAGCAAGGGCGTCCTCCCCTCCTCCTCGCTCCGGCCGGGTATATATAGGGAAGGAGGAGGAGGAGGAGGAGGAGGAGGAGACAAGGACGCGCTGCACTTCTTGGGCTCTGGGTTTTGCTTGGACCTTTCTTCCTCTCTCCTCGCTGTGTAGTTGCTGTCAAGAGATCCCGTCACCGGCACTGGTCACTAGCTGCTCCGTGCCTCCTCCGACAATGGGTCGAGTCGAGGCGCGAAAGCGCCCGGCACCGCAACACGTGGATCGGGGAGGTGTGAACGAGGAAGACCGGAGGTGAGGGGAAACAGATGCCTTGCGATCACGCGCCAGGCACGTGTTCAGAAGAGACGCTTTCAATTTTAGAAAATTGTGTTTGCCGTCCGGAGTTTACTTTTGTTTGCATTTAACCCCTCGTAGTTTTAAATAACTTTTTTTTTAAAAAATAATAAAAAAGGGGTTGAGATTACGATCATATTTAATTTTATTTTAATTTATAATCTAGGTATTACGTTTTTACCATCCCATTAATCCTAAAAGTAACTAACTCAATCTTTAAAAAATTTCTCATCGACCACCAAGATATCAACTCAACCTAAAGAAATTTCATCCACCACTAAAGTAAATTTGGAAGCATGCACGACGTCTCCGAGGCAATCGTGCAACGGTAAGACATCTGGGTTGTGACCTAGGGACCTGCGGTTCGATCCCTAGCTACGGCGTATTTGCAAAAGTTTTCCTTCAAATGGGGAACGCAATCAAAGGATGCTGAGCATTTGGATTGGCTACCGTATGCGCTTCCCGATTTACCATGGTGGTCGGTGGAAAACTTTCGTGGGACCGAGCCGGCCACTGACTGAGATTTATCATTTTTTTTTGGAAGCATGCACGACTTGAGTAAAGTATCCTATAATGCACCGTAATTGATATTCACATCATGGGTGATTGAGTAAAGTATCTGTCCAAATTATCATAATGCGTTTGATTCAAGTTATCATACATAACTTTAGTTATGTGATTAATTTAATATTGTTTGGTTCAACTTATTTATTTAGACGAAATAAAACATATTCAATTTGATATTTACTATATTATTCTTGAATAAATTTATTTTTAAATTAAATTAAATTAATAATATTAATGATGATAATAAATTAATAATATATTTAAAAATAAATATAATTTATTAAAAAAAATTAAAATTTAAAATAAATCTATATATATTTTAACAAAATAATTTATTAAAATAATTATTTTAATGAAATAACTCATTAAATTAATAAATATAATTTGTTAATTTAAAATAAATTTATATATATTAATAAAATAGTTCATTAAAATAATTATTTTAATAATATAATTTATTAAATTAATAAATATAATTCATTAATTTTAATTTTTAAAATTTAAAATAAATTATCTCTTTTAAATTTATAAGTATTTAAATTAAAATTTATTGAATTAATTAAAGTATATTCCAATTAATTCAGTTTTAAAATCAAAGAATAATCATGAAAAAAAATTTATTAACCTTCGAAATCGGAGGAAATCTTAGATTGCCAAGATAATCGCATTATGGATTTATAACTCATTTGCTGACGTTTTACTGATGTGGTAGTGATACTGCATTACTTGATAATCGATCATAATCTAAATCAAATAAAATTATTATTGATAAACTTAGATATATAACCGAAGTTATTAATAATAACGTTAATCAAACGCGTCATTAGCACTTTGCCCATGTACCATTACACGAGGGCTACAATCATATTTAATTTTAAGTACCTTATTACATTAAGTTGGCAACAAAGGGATATGTTCTTATCTATAGATTCATATATCACATACTTTAAAGAATAAGAAATTTTCTCTAAAAATTAGATTGGCAAATTATTGTATATCTATTGCTTTAAATTGTTTAGAATTATACTTGTGAGAAAATTCATATATAAGTTTATTCTTAAAAACTATAAGTAATCAGTCGAATAATGTTTTAACTTGACTAAGCCTTGCAGTTTAGAATATTATATTTTTTTTAATAATTTAAAAATAGAAATAAAATACTATATTAACATATAAACAAATTAAGAATAAAATTATGATTTTATGTTGTTGCTTAGTGTGTGTATTTTTTCTTTTTATAAATAGTGTTTTCTTGGAAGGAAAGCGAATGGAAGAGAAATTTCATTTCTTAGAATAAAATTTTAATCTAAGATTTAAGAAAGCAACTACAAGAACTAATAATTTGAATTTTATAAAATCATTGATATTTTTACCCAACATAACACTTAGGAGGAGGCAATATTTTTAAAGCTTTAGGAGGCCTATTTTGTAAAAGGGAGAAAGCAAGAGATTATAGAGGCTAAAATGAATTCTTTTATAAGCAATTCTACCCTAAAGTTTAAATATTTCATTAAAATACTATTTAACCATAAAATTATGAAATCTAAAATGAACTTACTTTATAAGCACCTATATACCACTAAATAAGAATAAGTAATGACATAATATATATATTTAGGACAAAATTCGAAAAGACATCTTTTTTTTTCAAATCATCTGCACCCCACTTTAATTTTTTTATAAAAAAAATTCTCTATTTTATTGTTCAATTATGTATAATTACTTCTGTACTATTACTTTTCACATAAATTTTGAATACTATTATTTTTCACATAAATTTTGAATCAATTGAGTATGTTATAACAATTACAATTTTGTAGTTCCTATAACGTGAATAAGAATTCACATTATAGTAATTATAAAATCGTAACTACTACAACGTAAATTCTTGTTCATATTATAACAGTAACTGCACAACGTGAACAAGTGTAGTTATGATTATGTAGATACTACAATATGAATTCATGTTCACGTTGTATTAGATACGAAACCGTAACTGTTATAATGTGAATTCATGTTCACGCTGTAGCAAGTACGAAATCGTCACTACTATAATGTGAATTCCTATCATTCTTATTCACGTAGTAGCAATTATAATTTTGTGACTACTATAATGCATCCAACCGATTCAGAATTAAATGGAAGATAACAGTACTAAATAGTATTAGAGGACAGTTAAATAATTGTACACAACGGAACAATAGAGTGTGATGCCCTTTTGATAAAAAAAAAGGGGACGTCCCTTTGATTTTGAAAAAAAAAACAACTTAATGTTTGTTCATCTCTATATATAGAGAGAGTTTTGTTACCCTGCACATTAAACCGTGAGCAATCCATCAACACCCAAAGTTAATTTTTTTATTTTTTTCAATTTTCATTTCCTTTAACCTAAATATTAAATCCTAAAAAAAATTTCAACTCGTCTACGATAAAATATTCGAGATGCCCAAAAGGGTTCCAAACTTTTGAAATAATAATAATGTCTTTTTATTTTTTATTTTTGACCGTCATTTAAGATTTTCCTTTTAAAATTTAGGAGTTAAATTATAATATTAAATATAAAAAAAATTTAATAAAAATTTTAATTACTCACGAAATATATTGGATAAGAAGTACAATATAACAATTCAATACACTCCGTGAGCAACTAAATTTTTTCATTTTAAAAATTTTATTATACTTAATACTATAATCCAACTTCTCAATCCTAAAATAAAAATCTTAAATAACTTAATCATAAATTTAAAAAAATCACTATTCATGTTTCGGACATTCAAACGTCCGGAACCTTTCAAACACCCCAAATATTTTATCATGAATAAATCATGTATTATAAGACGCATAGGATATCAAATCCCTATATATAACAAAAAGGTAAAATGATTAAAAGATAAACTTATTCCACTGGTCTTAAAGGTATTTTGAAAATATTACCCTTAAAAATCAAAATCAACCTTAGGGAGTAAGAAATATAAGATAAACCTTTTTTAAAAAGAAAAAAATCATTTTTTTAGAATAACAATATTTGAAATTAGATAAAAAGTCAAAAAGAGAGATGCCAGAAGAGGTGGGAAGCATGCATCCACTTCTTAGTGGGTTTGATTTGGCTTTGGCTTTCTTTTTCTTTTGTGTATTTCAAGTATTTTGAATCGATTAATCTCAGAGACGATCGATCAGTTGCATGCATTCACAAATTTGTGATTCTAACAAAATACTCAACATGGAAATAGAACTCTTATATCACATGAGCGTCCATCCTACTGCTTTGGTTTTGGTTTTGGCATGGGCGTTGCATGCCAACCTCACACCAATCAAAGAAACAGATGGGTGAAAGTAAAAGTTGAAGGTAAAAAAAGAGATGCTGTCAGTTCCCCCAACTGTGCATTTGCCTGCCAGCCAGCAAGCAAGAAGCAGTCTGCAGTGGGGGATGGTTGTTTCTGTGGCCAGATGTCCTGTGATGGGATGGAATTGGCATCTCTCTTTATACCAATCAGACACACCCCTTTAAGTCCTATCCCTGCCCTACCACTCTCTCTCTCTCTCTCTACAGGAAAGAGAGGGAACAAAGACAAGATCCACCATTTAATGCTCTAGCCCCTAATCCTCTCCACCTATGTCAGTCAACAGAGCCTGAGCCTAAAATATTCATATCAGAACTTCAAGCAATGAAAAAGTTCAGTTTCAAACCCCACTAAACCATCAAGCAGTTGCACCAGAAAAATGGCTTGTTTTTTCCCTAGGGTATTCTGGTACAATGAATCCAAAGTAGCCAAGATTGGGATTTTTTGAAAATACTGGCCTAAAGTTAAGTTTGTGTGTTAGTATGTGCATGATTTGGGTCTCTCACTAGCATAACTGAGTATGCAAATTGTATATGTATGCTCATACTTTGTATCTAAATGATTACTAAAAAATGGTGATCTTCGCTAGTAATCAGTTCAGTTTCAGCAAAAGCAAGGAAAAATATGTTATCCACAGAACAATGGATGAATGCTAGTGCTCACTCTTCTCTGACGTCTTTGTTCATCTCCAGAACTAGTTCTAACTCCTTTGATAGTGGGCTCAAAAAATCACTACCGGAACAACATGATCCGATTCCATATTCCTGTAACTGCAGTACATAAACATTGTCAAAGTTTAACACAAATGCGACCGAGACATTGTAAGTTCTTGTTGAAATAGGGGGCAGAAATCTTACTTAAAGTGCTAACTTTGTGGTTTACCGACTGCTTTTGGTGGTAATTGAGTGTGCCCTTTTCTCCATGATTTTCTCGGCATAAGGCCCCTTCTCGTTGACAAATTTAATGGATTCTGAGAGCCTATTGAGGAGGTTCATCAGAGCGATAACGTCATTTCGTTGAAGCTGCAACTGAACAACCAACAAAGAGCTATAATTTATGTGGTCTATGCATTCAAGCTAGCAAAATACATTTCAAATTCAAAAGAGGCGTAGGGGTGGGAGGAATCTTAACAAAATGAAATATTGAAATGCAATTCGACTAGTCTGACTTATATGTGGAGATTGGAGGCAATTACGAATTACAAGATTGACTTGCACAATATTCACGCTAATAATGATATGAACTAGGTAACGAGGGAGATCTATAGAACTTAATTATTTGTCAGATCCTATTCTCTATGTGAGCTTATGCTATGAAAGGCATACCTGTTGATTGATGAGGTTTTGGTTATCAACTGAGAATAGAATTTTCAAAGCTGTAGCCAGACCAAGAACCTGAAGTTTTCCCCATAGGCGGCATTTCTCACATCCAACACAATCCATTAATGCACTGCATGAAGAAAATGGATCCAGTAAGGTAGATTGTCTCATCGACTCATAATTACAAGATCAAGTTTCATATAACCTGATATTTCTAAACTGTGTCTGGATTTGTTGTTTTAGTTCGGGACCACTTTCACCTTGCCAAAGTTTGGCCTCATCAAATGGTATTGGGCAAGCAGCTTGTAATTTGTGATTGTACACGAGTTGCCTCACCAGCGATTGAGTTTTAAGGTCTTCTTCCAGGTTTCCTGTGTTATACTCAGCCTGTTCCAAGAAATCTGCGGCCTGAACATATGAAATATGCTGTCAGATTAATAGATGAGTAGAAATGCGCATGAAGAAAAGATGTCTAAGGCTCTAAGCTGAATGAGCATTTAATTGATAATGAATGAATTGACGCCAAATATACATTTTAGTAGTGTATGAGAAAGCATAGGTTGGTTTCATAATCAGAGTGGCATACAGATTTTTTTTTTATAATTTGTCTGAGGAGAACAATTTTGTACAAAAACAGAGAAGACCAAGAATATATTCTCAGAGCGCTATGACGTATTTTTCTTTTTTTTCTCCTTCAAAAATAACTATTGGATTCTCTTGATATTCTTGTAAAATTGCATGTATCATGATCAAAATCTCTCTAAACATAGCATAGCTCAAGATGCTTCCCATGTTGTTATGATCAGATAGAATTAATAAAGGCAACAAGTGTTGTAAAAGCTCGGATAGAGGTAAGGTCATGTTGTTGCGTCTTTTCTTTAGTATTTGTGGCCAAAATCTGCATCCTACTTCCAGTGAGAAACATAAAACAAAAAACATCTCCACTGCTAATACCATGTCTCTACTGTGAAGCGGGGAAGAAATGTGGCCATAAGGAAAAAAAATACCTTTGTCACTGCCCGGAGAACAAAAAGAAAGGCAAAGTACAAGTTTTTAACACGTTCTGGATGGCTCAATACCCGATCATACAGCAGTTCAAGATTTTCACCCCACTATAATTATGAAGAAAAGAACAAAAAAGTCAGCAAAACAGTCAAGAAGTTGTTAATAAAGTAACATAAACAGCCATGTGAACTGAGATGGAGGAATAACCAAGTTATTAGCTTCATCAAGAAGATAGTCAAAAGCTATATGAACCGAGATGGAGGAATGCAATCCTGATATCAGTTTGTACAAGACTCTTTTCTCCTGGCAAAATTCTTCTGACGAATCTGAAACACAAGCAAAGGACCATAAGAATATGGTATGGTGACTCATCTAGTCACCCTAGTAACCTAGTTAGCCTTGTATGTTCATATGTGACTACTGCAAAATCATACACTAATATAGCATGATTATAACTGCATTAACTTAGAAACTCAGTAAGGTGGTCATGAAAAAGTTTCAGCAGAGAATGTTGCCACAAATCAAACTGCTTGAAAATAATAAGCAAAATGAGTTAGGTGGGCAAAAGAGTTAAAATCAACATGAATATGGTAGGAGAGGAACAAAAGCAGCACATATAGCAATTACTAAAATGCAACTAAATGAATCTTCAGTAATGAGACCCAAAAAAAATCACTGAACAAACATTTTGGGCAATTCTCTGAATAAACTGCTTCCCATATCCTCCTAGCTGAAGGGCCAGTATAGCCAGTGTAGCGCTCAGGATTTAGTTGAAGGTTCACATAAGTCATCTCAGCTGCACAAGAGAATCATGCATAAAGAAAGATGAGAAGGGATACATCAGCCATGTTAAGTAAACTAACATTATTGACTACCATTATCAGTTTCATCATCATTGGTCCATGGATTGTCAACTTCAATCCACCCTCTGAAAATTTTATTATCAATTGTACGATCAACAGCAGCCTGTGGCTTTCCTTCCTGACACATTAGATCATCAGAGGAAAGATGATAAGGTTTCTTGAAAGGCTCAGGAAACTCGCTTTCTGGACACTCACAGACACTGCAATCCCGAAGACGGCACATTCCATCATCAGGCCAGAATGGGCAATCACACCATAGCTTGACCTTCCAATGCCACAAGAAAACAATAGATCAGGAAACAAAATAATTACATAAATGAAAAAGTACCTGGAAATGCACACTTGGGTCCCTACACAATGCCTCACTCATGTAAACAAATAAATTTTGGAGAAAAATATTAACCGATGGTTCATAGACATGATTGATTACCCTCTCATCCAACTTTTTTTTTTTTGTGGATGGAACAAGGCTGTGGGATACTTGACAGGAGGTTTGTTTCCTTGTGTTGTTAAGATATTAGAATGTTACTAGTAAATATTATTTTATTAGCAATAATCATTTATCATCAGCGACTATCTTGCAAGCCAATAGGAATCTCCAATAGACTAATAACAAGAGACATTATAAGATGGCAGCTGAGAAAGATGAATGATCAAGTAGACATCCTAGGCAAACTGAAACTACTAAAAGTAACCAAAAAATGCAGACTTCTAAGACAAAAAAATATATTAACAGACAAGGAATCAAAATACAGGTGTAGCAATATTATGATAATCAGGAAATTAAAGATTATGTAGACACTTTATTGATATATTTTTGCCAAAAGTATAATATTTCACTAATAGTATATAATAACCCTTAAATCTCAAATCAAATGAGAGGTCATACACATGACCTCTCTCCCTCTCAAATGAATATGAGCACATGGGTACATGACCAAGAAAGGAAACTAGAGTTACATAAGTCACTAGGTTATATAAGAGCTCAACTAAAGTAAAACAATGGAGGAATTGTTGGTTTAATATATGTCAATGCCTTCTTGAGAAATATTATCAAAGAAGGATGCACCTTATCCATGGAGAGATAACAAGTTTTCGAAAAACAAAAAAAGGTAAATCATGGACCTATTGTTCACCAAAGAGATCACAAAATGATGTTTGAGAAACCCAACTTTGTAATAATTGTTATCTTACCAAGTTATTCAGTTCAGTTCATCAGTTTCTCACTCTCTTTCTCATGGACAATAAAATTTGAGTCTACCAATGAAATTGATTTTAAAATGAAGTCAGACAGAACTACAATGCATAAATTCGAACAGATTACAAGACATGTGCCAAGAGAGAAAATGAGGTAGTGGAGAAAAAAATGAGAGAGAAACCCTTCTATTTGACTTGTTCCCTTTTTCCAATTCTACTAACCTTGATCATATAGCAGTATGCAGTAATCCTGAACATTAAGGATAGAGATCCTGAACATTAAGGATAGAGAGTATTACACAAGACAATTTCCTCTATACTGAGCTGATAACAAAATTGCCTCTTTCATCCATTTCAAAAAATCAACATAGCTTTGACTCAGTACTTTCGGCACACAATCCTTAACAAACTTTCCTCAAAATATTCCTTAACAAATCAAGCTAACCTTAACACACCAAGGTAACATAATCCATATGTATAATGATAACCATCGAAACACAAAAAGTAGGTTTCCCTTGCATCCGCATGCACCCCTAAGTTGCTAACACAGAGCGAAGGAAGCAACAGAAATCACAGAGCACATCAGCAACTAGCAGAAGAAATAACAGAATCAAAAGTCTCAATCGATTACCTTAAAATACCGAAAGAATGGCGTGGTGACGAGATCCTGTAGGATCGGATGCAAGACTTCCATATTGAGACCATCCACGGTTTCGTAGTTGCAACAACAATCCTCCACGACGCCAGTGTACTTCCTAGACTCCTGAAAGGTCTCAAATTTGTCACCCGCCAAACCATCAAAACCACGTGGTCGCATCATTTCCCAATCAAAAATAGCACCGAGATCGAGAGAGGCTCACCGCGCACCGACAGATCTGATTGGTAATCCCGAGAAGAGGGATCTTGACGGAGTTCCTGGAGGTCGCGGCGGAGGCGAGGAGGACGGCGATCAGGGCCCCCACGGCCCAGCCACTCCAGCGCCAGCCTCTCCATCCGCCGACCTCAGCCCCCTTCATGACCTAGCAACCCTACCGCCAGAAGTAGAAATCTGAGTCCGGAGCCGGTGGAGATTCAGGGGCGCAGTGGGAAACCCTAGAGACCCAGCGAGAAATCGTCGGGGGGTTTAGAAATTCAACGTGGGAGGAGGAAGAAAAGCCCGCAAGTCGGCAGCCCGGAGCTGACGGAGCCTTGAAATAAATGACGGTGACAATTGAGGACGCCATTAGAGACCTATTCATTCGTACTCGATCTGCAGGTGGTCCCTCATATGGGGCCGTTTGATATCTAACAAGACGGCAAATAATAATTATCCACGAAGGATCAAGGTAGGAAATTCGGGGTTGTAAACACATATAAATTTTAAAATGATACACCGTGTACGGCCAATGGAAGACTGACACGTCAGATATTATTGACGTGGATCGGAGACAGAAGTAAAAGAAGTAAAGACGGCTTCGTGGACTAGCTGAGGTGTTCGCTGACATCACGATCTCTTTTTTTGCTTATACAAACAAAATTACGCTTTTGAACTTTTAGATATATAAATTATATTTAAATTATTTAAGAAAATAAATCAATCAATAATTTTACTTTTTTCTAATAAATTTTGTATACATATATATTTTTTAGAAATTAGAAAATAGATAAAAGCAAATAGGAAGGAGCCAATGCTTTTATTTTCCTAAATAATAGAAATATATCTACGTTAAATTTTATATTTTGAAAGATGATTTACAAAATATATAATTTTATTAAAATAATATTTTAGTCAAAAATATTATATAATCATTTTAATTTATTTCATCCATTTATAAATAAATTATATTTTATTTACATTTTTTTGAAAAATAAATTTATATTATTAGATTAATGTAAACATAATCCAAAATTATAATCTCTCAACTTAAGATTAATCTTAGTAATTGATATATTGATGAAGTATTTATAGGAGAGGAGGATTTGAATCGTAAATGAAATAAAATATTTTAGAAATTGATTAAATATTTAGAGGTAAGAATTATAATTTTCACACATGTAATAAAACAGTAGAAATAACACTAATACAATAACATTATTATTAAAAACGTTCCATCGCCTCTTGATCTTCATGCAGAAAGTGGAAACCCTTAAAAAAAAAAAAGTGGACGCGTGGTTTTCCAGTCAATCCAAGCAGTGGCAAAATCGCCGGAAATCGTCAGCGTGTCGATCAAACATGTTGACGTAAGCATCGACGCCGCCGCCTTCGCCGGGCAAAATCACCACCACCCCCTCCACCGCCACGTAAGGCGGCATCACCATGGACGGGGGCCCTCCGCCGAAATCCACCTCAGAGAATGGCAGCCTCTGCCAGCTCGCCACATCCAGTCCCGGCCATAATGACCTCGCTTCCCGCTCCGCCGCCGGTACAAGCTTCTCCGCCTCCACCGCCCCCGAGCTCGCGAAGTCCACGAAAGACTGAAAGTAGCCGGCGTCGAGCTTGGCGATCTCTTGGCGAATTATTGACGCCGCGTGGCGAAGCGGCTGGAGGACGAGATCGCCGGCGGCGGCCGAGGGCACGGCCCAGAGGACCAGGTTGCCGAAGTACTCGCCGGGGAGCGGAGGGCTCGTTCGTTTCCGGCCGTCTACCGAGATCACCAAGTGGGTGGTCTTTTGCTCGCCGAGCACGCGAGCCCTCGTCGCCGCCCGCCACAGCTGCGCCACCACGGCCTCGAATGCGGTGGGCGCCTCAGATTTTGTTCTGAGATCGGCGACGAATTCCGGCGTGAAGCGAACCTTGACCATCGTGACATCGTCGTCTATTGGGAAACTGTCACCGTCGGCGTCGGCGTTGAAGTAGTATTCAATGTTCCGGTGATCGAAACGGATTTCCGGCGTCTCACGCGGAACCGCGACAACGGACCGGTCACAGAACGGCGGCGGGAACGGAATCCCCCTGCAAGCGAGCCCCCACGCGACTAAAAAATTACCAGTGGCGTGCCCGTCGGCGATGCGGTGGTGCGATGAGAACCCGACGGCCAAGGAGCTACATGCGAACCGTGTCAGCTGGACTTGCACCACAGCATCTCCAGCCTCCTCGCCGTCCGTGCTCGGGAGGAAGCATCTCAAAGCAGGCGACGGTTCGAGCGGGAGCGGCAAGTCCACAGTCGCCTCGACGAAAAGCGCGCCGGCGTCGTTGAGGACGATGACGGGGCTGCTGTCACCGTCCGCGGCGAGCCTCCCGGCGAACTCCCTGTAGGAGGAGAGGGCCTCCGCGAGGCCGCGCTCCAAGTTGGCGTTGGAGGGCGGCGCATGCGGCTGGCGGAAGAGGAAGATGACGGCGGCGTGGAGGTTCGCGGTCACCTTGTCGAAGACGGTCAGGGGAATGATTTGGACAGGACCAGTCGAAGAAGATGGACGGCAGTCGATTGGTTTGACAAGTCTGGAGCTCTTCACTCTCACCTCCATGGTCGATCGATCGACTGTCATTTCTTTTTTTACAATTGCAGTACTGAATTTATAAGAGGATCTAAGGGATATTTTTTAAATATTTCAAACTTCAAATATTGTAAAATATAAAAAAAAATATGAGCTATGGGTCTTGCTGTAGCTTTTTTTTATTATTTGTTTTTTAAAAAAATTAATGAAGTGACGGTTTAATTGAATGCAATCATTTAATTTTTTTATTATTTGATTGAGAACATGGCAACATTAAATTTTTAAAACATTGACAATGTTTAATTTTTTTTCTATATATACATTTTATTTTCATCCATCTTTCATCACAAAAAACTAATATATAATAAAAATTTAGAGAATGATAATAAAAATTTCAATCATTATTTTAAAGATTTATTGAATTCTTCAAATATTAATAAAAATTCAAGTGAAGAAAAATTTTAAATTCCTCAATCCTCAATTTTCATTTCCCACACAACACTCACATAATTTTCAACCTTTTTTATACCCACCACCATATTATCATCATTTTCAAAGTTATCCAAAATTTTCAAGTAGCGACCATCAAGCTCCGTTTTTTACATATCCCCCTGCATATAGGTAGAGTAACCAATATTTCATGCAAGCTCTATCTCATGAAATTAATCTGCTTCAATCACCTGAGATTTAATCAAATGAATCAAGAAGGACTAATGTTAATGTAAGTGATAGTAATAAAGGAATAAAAACACCTCATTCATAATTTCCTCTATTCTCAACAGAAATAGGGTTTGATAATATTATTTTTGATCTTGCAACCGAGACGAACAACGAACCGGAAGAAGATCATAGCAAGCGAATAGTGTGGGCAGTAGTAGATGATAAGCTCTTTGCTGCTACACAATCATGAGTGAAAATCTAGTAGTTAATAATATCCAAAAGAATGAGTCTTTTTGAAAATGGGTGGCGGCATACTATAATACCAATCGAGAGAAGAAAGTTAAAAGGAGAATTGCAGAGAAAGCAAAATCACATTGGACTTTAATGAAAAAGATCATGAATAGATATAATGAAATCTATAATAAATAGTACAATGATCGACCAAGTGAATAGAGTGATGAAGATTTGATGATCCCAGCTCATAAAGAATACAAGAGTACTTTTAAATCTACTTTCCAATATGAACATGTGTGGAAAATTGTGAAAAATAATCTGATGTATGCTCCTCAATCCTCAGGGCGACAAGCTGCAAAGGAATAAAAGACATCAAAATCATTAGATGTGTATATACTGACTCTTCTAATTCTAACACAATTGTTGATGTGGATGATATAGTTAAGTCCAATCTCATCCAATGGGATGGAAGACAGTAAAGAGGAAAGGTAAAGAAAGAGTAAGTCTAATTGATGAACTGAATCAGGTTGTGCAACAGTCAATATCATATTTGGAAGAGTATAATAACAGTAACAAAGTAGGCCAACTCATCCAAGCACATCAACTCTTCGTATGGACACATAAAGCATGATAGATGAATAGCTTCAAAACCATCTAGTGATATGTGAGCAGCTAAAGAAAAAATTGTTCATGTAGTGGATTTGTGAAGGAAGAAGAAGTAGGAACTAAGAACTTTAAGGACAAAAAGAGAAGACTTATGAAGCAAATAGGATTTTTTTGTATTGGACTTTTTGTTGCTATAACTCTCACACTTATTGCAAGCATAACATTTCATCTATATTTATAGGGCTTTGGATGACATAAAAAAACAACAAGACATTAAATGTATTAACTAATAAATTCATGAAAAGGTACCATGAATCCATGAAGAGATACTTGAAATGAAATTGGACTTTGCTTCTGATAGAAGAGAAATCAATTTGTAATTTGTTTCTTTAATTTGGTTTAATCCAATAGTTTGTTTGTTTTATTAACTTAATGTGGTTGTAATTTCGATGGTTTGTCATTTCTGTATTTTATTAATTTAATATGGTTTGTAATTAATATTTTCATGTCATGTGTTTTAGTATTTGTGTAATCTACTTTTCGATTATTAATGTTATATATAAATTAGTTGTTACAAACTAGTTATTACAAACTAGCTATTGCAAACTAGCCATTACAAATTAGTCATTGCAAACTAACCATTACAAATTAGTCGTTACAAACTAGCTGTTACAAACTAGTCGTGGCAAACTTTACAAACTAGTTGTTACAAAATTGGTATAAAAGTAGGAGATGAAGCATTCACAATTATCCATACAATATATATTCTCCTCTTTCTCCCACTAAACTTTTCATTTGTTCCAATATGTCTGAAGATCCTAACCAAATTAACACGAAAAATATTCCTAAAGACACAACGAGTCATACAACATCAGATCTCGAGGAAGCATTATTTATAATGGTGGTGCATAATTAACTTAGAGTGGCTGCATTCATGCAAAATTATTATAGGAGTACACAAAGAAAAATATCAATTAACAGAGAATGTGTAGTTGGGCACACTCAACTTGCTCATGATTATTTATTTACTGAGCCAATGTATATCGATGACATATTCTGACGATGATTCCAAATGAGAAAAGAGTTATTATTGCGCATAGTCACTGATTTAGAAAAATTATCCCAGTAGATATTTTAAATGGCGGGAAGATGCAACGAGGAGAAAAGGTCTATTGCCGCTTCAAAAATCGTAACGACTATTTGTCAATTTTCTTATGGAGGTTATGCTAACCAATTG
>JBBMKF010000059.1:3701498-3727129 GCA_037834155.1 Curcuma caesia
AAGGTAGTATAAAAAGAAGCCCACTCCCACAGGCATAGGTACGCACACATAATTTCAACCACTTCTCTCCTACTTAATTAATGTTTTCTCTTCTCCAACTCCGATCACCAGAGCTGACTTGAGCATCAGAGTAGTTGCGACAAGGTCCATCTTGACCTCCATTCTAACTTTCCTTGAATTTTGTAGAGGATTATCAAATTTGGTGCTCTGCCATTAAGACCTTCGACCCCTTACCAGCCTCCTCATTTGCGATCCTTGATCTTGGACCGGACCAGGATTGTTCCCAAACTACAACACCTTAGTCTTTCTAGGAAGGTACCCGAAGGAGTTATTTCCAAGCTACAATATCTCATCCTTTTTAATGATATACCTGAAGGGGTTAATCCCGAGTTGTACTTCCCAGCCCACGAATCCTTCGCCTTTTCGAGGATGTACTGGAAGAAGTTGCTCCTGAACTGTACTTCTCAAGCTGCAAAGCCTTAAGGTCGCGTCTTGGCTCGTCTGACATGTGCCCACATGAGCGAGTCTACAAGATCGACTAAGGCGTGGACTGCAAGGCACATTAAAAATTAATATGATCACATTAAAATCATACCTTTTAACAGCCTCCTAGCAACCCATTATGGCACGATGTGTGCCCCCCGCTGCCTGGACCATGTTTTATGATGGCTGCACCTTCTTGTGACCTACTTCTATTAGAGCTATATTGAATAGCAGACTAGAGTCTGTGATCCTTTAGAGGATTAGAGTTGTTGTGCAGGGGTGGTTAGAGATCCACATCATTCAAAGGATGTTCGGAGGGGATCTAACAACGCTGAGCTCAAACCTAGAGTCGAGTGATTCATTCCATGCCAAGAGGTGGAGGCAAAATGTTCGAGCATATAAGATATCGGAAACACTAAGTTAATGTACCCAATTGTAGTAAAAGGATAGAATTCGTTATCCTAACGGTTCCATACAATTGGTCCCACGACCATTTACGAGGAGGTAAATCAAGAAGTTGTAGTTGACCGAGAGGATATTTTCTCGATTTCATTAAAAATTTAACTTTTATCGATTATAGTAATATCTATTCCACAGTAATCAACTCAACCCTCCATGAGAGCAAATTAAGGTACTCAAATTAACATGTCAAGATATAAAACTATGGTATTTGGACAGTCAAACTCTAAGGTGGAATTAGGCTGCTTGGGATATCAAACACTCAGGATGCTAAGAAGGGTACTTCATATATCTATTTTGTTCAAATACTAAAAGAAATAATTAAGAAACTTCATTAAAAAAAATTAACAATTTCAGTGGCTAAAAGAAGAAAAATTACAATTTCATGTGAATTAATATTCCAAAATTATTTCGTAAGTAAAACGCTAAAATAGTTACGGGAATAGTCATTTCCATCAAAGTAAACAATGTTCAACTACGCTTCAATTTTCTTCCCTCTGCTTTCGATCTTTACCGCAATGTGGTGCAGCAGATCGGAGACTCGCCGCGAGCTCGGCCTCTCCGCCGGCGCCGTCCTGGTGCACTGTAGCGCCACGTCGAGGACCTCGAACGCGCTCACCTCCTCTGCCGGCGCCATTGGCCTCAGCGCCGGATCCACCAGCTCCTCCCGCTCGGCCGCCAACGCCGCCGCCATCCGCGACTCCACCCACCGAACCATGTCCACGTCTCCGGCGAAGCTCCGGTCGGTCGGCATCAGTCCGCAGACGAGCTCCATAAGGACGATTCCCATGCTGTAGACGTCGCTCTTCTCGGTGGCCTTCATCGTGTACGCGTACTCTGGAGCCAAATGGAGGCTTAATCGACGGGAAACATAGTAAACAGAGTAGTAAACACCTTGCGGGAGTAGTTACCAGGAGCGATGTAACCGTAGGATCCGGCGAAGCAGGAGGCGGAGTCGGTGTATCCACCGGAGCTCTCGCCGGCAGCGGCCTTGGCCAGGCCGAAATCTCCGAGGTGCGCCTCCATGTCGCGGTCGAGCAACAAGTTGCTGGACTTGATGTCCCTGTGAAGGACGCAGGGGACGCAGTCGTGGTGGAGGTACTCGACGCCGTTGGCGAGGCCGACGGCGATCCGCAATCGCGTCTCCCAGCTCAGCTCGCGCTTCCTCTTCTGGTTCACGCCGGGCTTGTGGAGCCAATCCCACAGGCTCCCGTTCTCCATGAACTGATAGACCAAGAGGTGCTCGCCGGCGTCGCCGCTGCTCAGGAAGCCGAGAAGCTTGACGAGGTGGCGGTGGCGGACGCGGCCCAGTACCTTGATCTCGCGGAGGAAGCTCTTGTCTTGGAGGGAGTCTCTGTTTCCGAGCAGAGTACGTTTTACGGCCACCGTCTCGCCGGTAGCTAGCTCGGCCCTGTATACGGAGCCGGATCCGCCGGAGCCGATGATAAACTCGTCGCTCAGGTTGCTCGTCGCCTCCATGATCGCTTCCCACTTGAACTCCCGCCTCATCCAGCCCTTCATCGACGGCTCTCGCCGCGTCATCGAGGAGCTCTTGTAGAAGTGCGCGCAGTTCACCTCGCCGGACTGCTTCCGGCACTGCCTTCCCAGTAACACCGCGGCGATGAGGAGGAGAAGGACGACCAGCGTCGCGGAGGCGGAGATGGTGGCCACGGCCGCCGAGTTCACCTTCGAGCGTTGGTGCCTGACCAAGCCGCACGGCGGGAGCGGCCCTCCGCAGAGCGCAAGGTTGGGAATGAACGACTGCGGTGGCCAGCGCGCCAGTCGTTGGTCCAGTTGCCCCTGCAGGTCGTTGTGCGAGAGATCAAGCGTGACCAAGCTGCTCATCTCGGCAATCTCCGGCGGGACACTGCCGGTGAGCGAATTATGGGAGAAATTGAGGTCTTCCAGCTTGGCGAGCGACGCGAGGGACGAGGGAATTCCTCCGGTTAGCTTGTTGAGGCTGAGGTCGAGCGCGCTCTGCAGCTCTTGGAGCTGCCCTAACTCGACGAGTACCGGACCGGAGAAGAAGTTCTGTGACAACCGGAGCTCGTAGAGCTTGCTCAGCTTCCCAATGGAAGCAGGGATCGCACCGGAGAGCTGGTTGCGGGCCAAGTTAAGCACATTGAGCGACGCGAGCTTGCCAATCTCCGGCGGGAGCGAGCCAGTCAGTGAATTGTCATCGAGGGAAAGCTTTAGTAGCTTCGAGCAATTGAAGAGTTCAATTGGAAGACTTCCGGTGAACCTGTTCGAAGAGAGCTTGAGCTCCCCCAACTGCCCGAGGCCACCGAACCATGGCGGAATTTCTCCGGTGAGCCGGTTATTGTTCAGAACAATGTGCGTCAGACTCTTGCACGCGACGAGATCTTTGGGGATCTCTCCGGTCAGCAAGTTGCTCGATAAATCAAGCAAAGAAAGCGCGCTGATTTCTCCGAGCAACGGCGGGATCTCGCCGGTGATACGGTTGCTCCCGAGGCGAATCCGCTCGAGCGCCAGTGAGTTCCCCAGCTGTGCCGGGATCTCGAGGTCGAAGAAATTGTTGGTGAGGTCAAAGGAAAGCAGGGAGCTCGACCCACAAAGAGGCAGCATGCTTCCAGTGAGCTTGTTGTTGGAGAGGTTCACTCTTGTGATGTTCCGGCAATCGAACATCTCGTCTGGAACGCTTCCCTCCAGTGAATTGTTGTAGAGCATAAGCTGTTCGAGTGATCGCAAGTTGCCGAAGGTCGCCGGAATCCCGCCGGAGAGCCGGTTGTCGGCCAGGTCGAGAATTTGAAGCTGCCGGCAGTTGCCCAGCGACGAGGGAATCACGCCGGAGAGGTCATTTTGCCTTAAGTGGAGGAAATTGAGCTGTTTAAGGCGGCCGATTGCCGCCGGGATGCTGCCGGAGAAATGGTTTCCGAAAAAATCAATCATTTCCAAACCGGAACAGTTGCCGATAGCCGCCGGGATATCGCCGGAGAGCTGGTTCTCGTACAAATAAAGGATCTGGAGCTGCTGCAGCTGGCCGATCTCCGCTGGAAGCGCGCCGTGCAACTCATTGTGGTAGAGAGTTAAAGTTTGAAGCTCGCTGAGGTTGCCGAACTCACGGGGAATTGAACCTGAGAAGGTGTTGTTGTTGAGATACAGATCGGTGAGACCGGTAAGCTCGCCGAACTCGATCGGGATTGCGCCGGAGAAGCTGTTGTTGGCCATGTTTAATTGCGTCAAGGATCGGCATTGAGCTAAGCCTACCGGAATTGGACCGGAGAAGTTGTTGTTGGCCAAGAACAAGTGCTGCAAGCTGGTCGCATTCTGGCACAGGGTCTCTGGCAGGAAGCCGGAGAGGCCGTTGTCGGACAAGACAAGGTAGCTGAGTTGAGTCAGCTGGCTGAGTTCGATCGTGAAATCGCCTTGGAGCTCGTTGATCGACAAGTCCAGACTGAGAAGCCCGGTGAGCTTGGCGAGGGACCTCGGAATGCCGCCGTGGAGCCGGTTGGACATCAAGTTGAGGTAGATGAGTTGACTCAGTTCTCCTAGTTCACTCGGAATCTCTCCCCGGAGCGAGTTATTCGCCAGGTTCAGTATCTGGAGGCTGGACAATTCGCCGAGCTCCGGCGGAATCGGGCCGTCGAGTCGGTTGTACTGGAGCACCAGGTTCTCGAGTCGACTAAGCTGGCCTAGTCGGCTCGGAATTGGTCCGGAGAGGTTGCAGAGCGCCATGGCGAGAGTGGTCAAGTTCCCGAGTTTCCCCAGCGAGTCCGGAATCGGTCCCGAGAGGCTCGGGTTGTTTCCTATCCGCAGGACCCGGAGGCTGTAGAGGTCGCCGAGTTCCGGCGGGATCGTCCCAGAGAGGTCGTTGGAGTGGAGAAGGAGCACGGATAGCGAAGCGATCCTCCCGAGTTGACTCGGGATGCGGCCGGTGAGACGGTTGCCGGAGAGGTCAAGGGCCGCGAGTCGACTCAGCCGGGTGAACCCAGACGAGACGGAGCCGGCGAGGGAGGAGGAGGAGAGGTTGAGCGCCACCACCGCCCGGTCGAGGTCGTCGCAGGTGACGCAGCGCCAGGAGCAGTAGTCCGGGTTCCCCCTGCTCCATTCCTCAAGCATCCCGTCGGGGTCGTCTGTGAACGAATCCCTGATCTGCAACAGAGCTTCCAAGTCGAAGCCGCCATGACCGACAGCCAGAGGCGACCAGGAACAGAGCACCACGGCCGCCACCAGCATGACTACAGCCATCATCTTCCTTTGATTCCTATCCATATCTACCACCCCAAGAAGAAGACGGAGAAGGAGAAGCATAGAACAGCAGAGATGATATCAGTTGAACTCACGCACGCATGCATGCAGGCACGACAGGCTGCCATTTTGGGGAATTGGAAAGATTGAAGAAGAGAGAGAGGAGGAGAGCTTTAATGGCGACCTAGGGTTACTCGTTAAGGACAGAGAGGTGAGAGAAGAATTGAAGGTGCTGCCATCAAATTGGGGAAGGTGGGAAGATGAAGGTGGAGTGTGGATTGGGGTTTGAAGAGGCAGGAGCTGTAGTTCAGCTCCTGCCATGGCAGATGTAGTATTATTAATTGTTGCCATTTAGATGATTAGTTATATATATATAGATATAGATATATTTGAAAAACTTGGATGTTTGATCTGAATTAGGTCTTACATCAGCCACTCAAAAGTGTGAAGGAGGTTTAGGTTGGACTTGGGAAGAGTACTAATGAAGTGCTTAGGGTTAGGTTATGTTTGTAGTCAATTTGCATTGTGAAAGGGAAGGGTTTTGGGAGGTATATCTTCAAATATTGAGGTGTTTTGGGGTTCATGGTTGGGTTGGTGATGTCGCTTGGTAAAAGATTCGGACTCTTCAAATATTAACTCTTGAAAGATTTGATTGAATGCACCTCTTGCCATGAGAAAGAGTAAGTAGTATAAGAGATGATGTTGCGGTAATATGTTATTGAGCTTGATGAAGAGGTGACGGTGATGATAAGGAGGTTTGCCAATAAGATGCGGAGTGGTCTGACCTATGCATACTAGAGCAACGGTTAGAGGACGTCGAAGTTGTCTAGCAAAACCCCTCTAATATTTAAGTCAATCTTAATATATGGAATGGTAAAAAATATTTAAAAAGGTTAGAAAGACATATTCATGTTAAATACCAATATATCTTGGTGTTTATAAGTGTAGAATTATGAGTTACTTGTGGAGATCATGCCTACGATCTTCAAAGAATTGTTCTATCGTTACTTACAGAGATTGTGATTTACTTGCAACAACCTTTAGTAATATTGGTCACTCGATTGTTATTGGTCAATAACTTTTGAGATGATGATTGTGGGGATCTTGAGCTACATCATTAGGGATGACAATTTCCTCAGAATCTGAAGAAGGATCCGATACACGATCCGAATAGAGGAGGATATGGAGGGATTTTTTAAACCTAATTAAATAATTAGGTAATTGAATATGAAATTTTTTGAATATGGATAATGAAAGTGGGTCTAGTAAAATTACTCATACTAAACTCAAATATTTGATTAAATTATCTAATTATATATATAAATCCACTAATTATTTTTTCCATTTTACCAACAAGCAATTAAAGAAAAAAAGAAACTAAATGTGATCTTCTCCTTTCCTTCTCGATTTCTCCTCTCATAACCTATAGATATTTATTTTATTTTTATTAAATTATATTTTTTATATGATGTTAATTCTAATATACTTAAATGATGACCATAGGATGAAAATGAAAAAAAACTATTAGTATAGAAGATATTCAATTCTCTGATGGATATAGGAATGAGGATGAGAATGAAAGTTGAATACCCGATAAGGATGGAAATGGAAATGAGGATGGATATATTAAATGAAGATGGGGACGAAGGATATGGACTCTAATCCAAACCCAATCCATTGTCATCTCTACCGTTATCTACTTGCAGTCAATAATCGCTTGGGCGGTCATAGAAGCTCAAAATATAGAACTCAAGGAGTTTGAAATAACGAGCTTAGAGCGAAGAGTTCAGATAGCTTAGAGTAAAGGGTTTGGGGAGCTCGAAGTGCTCAAAGGAGAGAGTTCAGAGTAGGGAGCTTGAGGAGTCAAGAAAAACTTAGCTCAAAAGGTCGGCTTATAGATGTTGGTCAACCCAACACATAATGTAATATGCTAGTATGAGACTACGTAGGCATAGCCTTGGAGTATCAAGAGAGTAAAAAAGAAGAAGAAGAAAATTTATGGGCCATTTATGAGATTTTAATCTTCTTTCCACCTAATCCAAGAAGCATTTACATTGAAGTTTTAGGATCACACCCTACAATAGAATATGGGCAACCCACCCTTAGCAATAATGCCGTGCCACCTTCAATTCTTAATAGTAAGCTAAGGGGTCCCCTTACACCCTTATGGAACTCGAAAGAAAGGGAATAATTTTCATGTCACGGGTTGATCAAACAACCTTACAACTTCCACACCATTCCAACATATAAAACAAAGCACACAACTCCTCTTTTGTTCCCTTGTCTTCTTTTCCACCTCTGTTTACTTATAATTTTTTCGATGTTTACTTCTTGCAAACTAACACTTATTGCGATGCCATTGGAGCTGATCCACCAAACCCGGTTGTCCTTTTGCTTCCATTATTGTCTTCTCCTTCGAGTGGAGGAGAAGATGATGAAGAATTTAGGAAGCAACAACTCAATTAGTGTGTCTCCTCTGTTTTGCTATTGTTTAGGTCCTTGAAAGGGATGGAAGAGCATTGGATAAGGACCATTTGGTGTGTTGTGTTTAGACCTAGAATTTTGCTCGACTTACGACTAGTAATGATATGGTACGATTCTAACGTATCTAAATGAATTACATAAATTTCCTCATTCATCGAGTTAACTTTAATAACCTTTTAATCTATAAACTATGTATATTGTCTTACCTAGCTAGCTTAGGTTACCATTGTAAACCTCAAAGTTCGATAAGTCTTCATATATTTTAATTCATTTTCCCTATCAAAGTTATGCTAGCTCTCAATGTTTTACCCGATTTAGATAATACATAAGACTCTATTATCGATCCTAAAAATCGAAAAAGGTTTCGATCTAGTTTTGTTTTCTAAAAGCACACTCTTTTTCCTGCCTCTCTCAATGATTGAAACAACTCTTGCACTCAACAAGTCTTTGTTGCTTGTTTCGCTATGCTAATGTGTACATAGAAACAACTAAAACATGTAGCATAGTAAAGAATTCCCCTCGACGATGTGATTAGGGCAACCGAAGAGAGGACCAACACAAACTTGTGGATTAGGGCATCTCGACTAGCTACATCATTGTCCAAACCTCGACGAAGACGCGTGAAATTCTTTTATAAAATAAATTCTATTGCTTTCCCTATCACAATGAAGTGAAGTGTTGTGATATAAAAGGTAAGGTAGATACAATTCAGTCTTTGTCAAAGCTAAAAGTGCTTAATTATGGCTTAATTATTTACTTATGGAGTTAGGTGCTTCGACTTAGAAGATTTATATTCTTTTTTTTTTTCGAAAAAAAAAGAGAAATCAGACAAAAGGGATAAAGTGAAAGTCAATAAGTTACCCCACAAGATTTGGCATTTGCGAAATTATAAAACATGATAATGAAGGCAAAGTATGTCGCCAATGAGATTTTATGTATTCTAGCAATTATGCATGTTCCTTCCCTCTTGTAGTGTGTCCACGTATCGAGACTGATGTGACGGAGATATTCAATATCACATAAGCATGATTAAGTCAAAAGTCAAATTGAATCGGAAGTCAAAATCAAACAGAATTTAGGTCTGATCAAATCAAATTTGAGTCAAGTCAGCCCTCCTAAAAGACCTCAAGTCAAGTCCTTTCAAGTTGCATCCGAGTTGGATCCGTCTCCAATTTGAAATTCTGATTCGATAAGGCGATTATTAAAGTATCAACTATCAAGAGGTGTGTCTTCTCAATCAAGAGGGAAGAAGTATGTCCTTTGGGAATCAAAGTCACCCTTTCACTCTCTATTTAAGGGTAATCGGTTGCAACATCAATGAAGAAATTTTCAATATTCTATACTCTCTTTACTGTTCATTTTCACTTTTTGTTTTCTCCATCTTTTCTTCGAGGTCTGACTTAAACGTCAAAGGGGGCTTATCGAGCCTTAACTCAGCCACCCTCTTAACATCTTCCTTGAGTCTTTCCAGACCTCTATCCGAAGATTCATGTGGTGCTCGACAATTGAAAGCCTACCTCCTGAGGAGTCATACCAACAAAGGTCGATCTCCTAAGAAGTTATCCTAATAATAGTCGACCTCATGAAAGCCAACATAATTAAGGTCCGACCAGAAGGAAACGACTTGATTGAAGCCCGACCTGATTGAAATTTGACTTGAAGAAAGCCAATCTGATTTGTATCTAGTCGGTCGAAATTACTCGATCGTGATTATTTTACTGACTCATTCTATCCCTTAATCTCAGATTGGATACAAAGACAAATTTTGATAGAGCAAAATGTGTGAGTAGGGAAGTCACTAGAGTTTATTTCATTGTGCCATGTCATGGAAGGTGAAATTAAATCGTAAATGAATTGGATGTTTACCAATAAATTCGATAAAGTTAGTTTGCTAACATTTTTTTCTTCAGTCTTGTCATCCTACCTAACTAAGTAAGACCGATTTAATTTAAACGGATAAAGTTATATTTTCCATAGATGGATACAAATTGTCATCTCTACCTCTACTCACATGAACTCCACATGAAGGAGCATCAGACAGCTGCAAGGATCCTGACATCAAATGCTGAGGGTTTGACTTTTGTTCGGAAAGGGACAAAGATTGGCAGACTCGTGAGCGTTGACTTGTGGCTGTGAACGGAGGAGGTTGACCAGTGGGTTAAATGTCTCCAGCTCACACTCGTCGGCAGGAAGATTGCTGGCGTGAGCATGACGTCAGACTCTGATTTTAGTGTCTTGGTCAAAATTTGAAATGTGAACGAATATTTGGCCGACTTGAAAGTTAGGATAAAATTTGATTATTGTTATTGTTGTTGTATGTTATTGCTTTTATATATTTCTTTGTCGAACATGTGGTATTAGAGCGAAGTTCGTGTGAATTTTCGAGTGTGAAGATTATCGTCGAAGCAAGGAGACTTTCTGAAGTTGAAGTTGTGCATATAGCCAACGATGAGAATGGAAGGAAGTTGAATTCTCTCCTAATCATGGTGCCCATCTTCAATGGTGATCAAGATGAAGAACTTTCACTCTCAAGATCTTTACGATCTCATAGAGGCTAGAAATGATGCGAAGACTCTAAAGGCGCACGCGCACACACACACGCACACACATACACAAAAAGGAAATATCGATAACTCACCTATAATCACTTTATTTATGAGTATAAATTTTCTTAGCAATCTTCCATGTTCCACAATTCACACTCGAAAGAGATTCCAAGTACAACATCTCAGCAACTTATTTGAATTATGCCAAAACCACAAACACAACAGCAACCCTTCAACATTTTTAGCAACTTATTTAGATCATGCAGAAATCACCAACGCAATAGCAACCCTTCAACATCTCTTCTCAGCAGACGAAAGAATCATCGACATGATCGTCACTGCAGTAGAGACCCGGCTGCTGCGAAAACCCTTGCCTGGATAGCAGCTTCCTTGCCTTCATCACCAGCTGCTGGTTTGAAATAGTACCTTCTGTCTCCTGCAGAATGGTCTGAATTGCATTGCTGAGGGCTCCATACGATCCATCTACACTACCAGGTGGTGTGGCATCGGCAGATGTTTGATCTGTCTGGCAGCCGCTGATCAGAATGCCATTGTCCAGGTGCTTATCTCGCTTGGCTCCGGCGTAGGCTTCCTGTTTGCTTTCCACTTTGGTTTCTAGAGCTGGCTTCATGTACCCTTCATCATTCTCATCTAGTTTATGCTTCAGAAAGTCCTGAGCCAGGCTACCAACCATGCTCATGAACCCACCTTCTCCACTATTTTGCTGGAGTTTGCTCATGATGACATTCATGAACTTCTTCACCTTCGGGCTAGCATCATCACCGAATACATCGAACAAGGTTGGTCTGATTTTCCCAACATCGATGTCTTCCTTCCCTGTCTTTTGCTTCAACATGTCGATCAATGTGGAAAGAGGCAGTGACCGACTCTTGATGTAACCATTTGCATCGTATCCTCGGTCAGTATCATCATCGGCACGGTGGTGGTGCGGGTGACCTTCGAATGCACCTTGAACTGTTTGTTTCAAGAAGGATCTGAAGCTGAAGTTAGAATCAGAACTGTCCTCGTCCTGTTTGGTGCTCTCGCCGATTTGCTCTTTGGTTTCATCGATGAGGCCCCCACTGTGGCAAGAATCAGAAACGATAGTGATCTTGCACCCCGCCGGAACCTTGTTCACAAAATCTCTGAAATCATCATCTATAGAAACAGGCAAATTCAAAATCAATCTCCATGTTAGCAGCATACTATAAACTAACAATTTCTGTTTTGCCCCCATCCACATGAGGTCGATGGACAGGTATTTGCTCAAGCATGTGACCAAATATGGTTAAATAGACAAATTTGGGAATAAAGAAAAGATAATTGGAATAGGGGAGATCAATCAATATGGCAATTAGTCTAGAAATTCAATGATACATCTCAATGAACTAGATATACAAGTGCCATAGATCAGCCAAGCAGTTTTAGGACACAAACTTCCTGATTTTTAAACAAGAAAAACATAATTCATTATGTATTAGTCTAATGCAACAAGAATTTCAAAGACTTGAGCCCTAAATAGAGTGTAGGAGTTTAGGTTAATTAGCAAATTTAGTAAATTCATCTGCACTTCTGAAAGCTTAGAAAATTTTGAATAACAAGAATGTTCACTAAACATATTACCTGTAAGCGGATGTTTCACTGACATTTTCTCATAAAATAAAATATTTGGGATCAGTTTTTGTATCGAGAGAGCAATGCTAAGGGGTCTGTTGAAGAAAACAGCAAAGAAAAACTATTTACAGAAGGTACAAAGATAAATCTTATTTCAATGTCTTAAATTAATGTGTTTGGCTTTGAATATTTATTTTGATTCAATTTACAGTGATTTGCCTCCTATCATTAAAATTGAATCGATCAAGTAGGATGCAGGATGCAAGATGCAATATGTAAAAAACATAAGCAACAAATGCTCCTGCAAGTAATTTCACTCAAAAAATTTCTTCAAAATTTGAATACTTGAAGTAGCTTTTTTTTAAAAAGAAATTTCAAGTGAGATGATAAGAATATAGAATAGAAACAGAATGAGATAGAACATGAACTTTTCCATTAGTACGATGATCAATTGGTCATCACCATGATTGTTATAAAGGAAACTAAGCATAATTTGGTCACATTGTGGGACAGACATCCAACTAAAATTATCCAACTTTTTTCATCTCGGTCACATCTACAACCATTTACACTCCTGGAAGAGCTAATCATGCCGGTGAAATATGCTAAACATCTTGTACATCATGACAGTAAACAGAATAACAAACTAAAATACCACATATTATCATGAATTGAATATCCTCGAGCTGTTTAGAGAAGGCTTAAAGCATGTTTGTCTGATTTGGAACTCAAAATAGCAAAAAAAGCAGTTAACTTTGGCCCCAAATTTGAAGTCAAACATGATTTCCTCAACAAGAATACTTAGTGTACCGAACGAAACACCACGCTAACAAGGATACACAAGTCAAGCATTCATGGTAAACTTTGAAAATTCAAGATTCAATTTCTTAATTGCCAGACCAAGACGTTAATAATGCAAAACAGAACAGAGAGCATAAACGATGAATCAATATCACTCCATGGAGTTTAGATCTGATTCAAAGAACATTTTTTTCCCCCCGAAATCTGATCTAAAATCTTCTATCAGAGAACAAAATCTACCGTGTTCAATAAACCTGAGTATAGGTTTGATCTCTCACATCTCCCTTGAACAAAAAACATCATTGGTGAAAAGAGTAATGCTGTATAGCATAATCAACACCATTTGAAGCGTCGAGATAAAAAGAAGGATGAGATGGAAAAGACGGGGGGAAGAGGATACCAGTGATGAGGTTCATGTCGCAGGGCACGATGCACTCGTCGTAGCCCGTATCGTCATCGTCGCCGGTCTCGGCTGGGACGCGGGTGCCGTGGCCGCTGTAGTGCACGAAGAGGATGTCCCCCGGCTGGGCGTCGGCGACGAGGCTAGCAAGGGCGCGGCGGATGTTGGCTCCGGTAGGCATGGTGTAGGAGTCATCTGTGTCGATGAGGACGGTGATGTCGTCCTCGGCGAACCCGAAGCGCTCCACCAAGCAGAGGCGCATGCGCTTGACGTCGTTGATGCAGCCGCGCAGCTCGGCCTTGGTGCCCGGGTAGTTGCACCCGATCAAGACAGCCTTCTTCCCCATGCCGAAGACGAGGACGGATTGAGGTCGAGGTCGCGATCCGATCCCGATCTGGTGGTGGAAGGAAGGGAATGGGAGCCGTCGGGAATGCCACGATGTGTTCGTTTAAATGGCCAGCAGCAGATGACAACAAAATTTCACTTTTGCCCTAATATTTATTAGGATTAATTATTAGCCCCCCTAAAATTTCTTAAAATCTATGAAAAAAATAAAAAGACGCCTCTTATTTTTGTAATCGAACTAAATTAAGTCGAACAATAAGAGGCTTGAACTCGAACTCAGTTCATTTTTCCTAAACTCGAGTTTGATTCGAGCTTTAATTCTTAAGTTCGAGTTCAGCTCGTAATGAAATTAAATAGTTCACGAACGACTCGAGCTCGGTTCAAAAATGACTCATTTTAAAGTTAAACGAGTTTAATTCGAGCTCGGTTCAAAAATACCTCATTTACAAGTTAAATAAGCTTAGTTCGAACTTGACTCGTTAATATATAATATTTATAATTCATATAATATATATATATATATATACACACACACATACCTTCACGAGCTTCTTAATGAACATGTTTATAAGCCTTTAAATGAACATGTTTGCGAGCTCACGCACTAAATACTATTAAGGTCGAACTCAACTTGATAATATTTTCAAATTCAAAATCAAACTTGAGCTTGGCTCGTTAACTTAATCAAACAAACTTCTTTTTAAACCAAAACTCAAATAATAGCTTGCGAGCAGCTTAGCTCATTTACATTCCTAGACAGACTTTCTCGTACTTTGTCTATCGAATAAATTCGAAGCACCATTTATACACATACAAAAAGGTAAATCTTTGATATTCATCTCATTTGAAATTCCATTTGAAATTCGAATGTTAATCCTCTTATTATTGATCCTTTGAATACTTTATTATTGCACCCCTTCATGGGAACAATGATAGCATCTATAGTTACAGTTGTTGTACATTATAATAGTGATAATCATAACTGCTATATACGTGACTATATCCATAACTATTATAATAGTATTAAAGGGAGCATTTTCAATAAGTTTGAATAATTTTAATTAAGTTAATATTTTTTTTGATAAAATAGTTGTTAATATATAATAATTTTGATTAAGCTAGAGTAATTTTGCTCTACATTATACAAACTTCGATTAGCTGCTATAACAACTCAAAAATAAAGGTATTCTCAAGATGAAAATAGGATGAGATGCCTTTTAAATATATTTTAAAAAATAAGAGATGGCCTACTTAATTTTTATACTAGAATTCATACCCCTAATTTTTATTATTGTAAAGCTTATCAATCTAAAGGCTAAAGCTAAGTTTAACTAAATAATTGATTCTTTTTTTTTATTATCGATTTAAAATAAATTGTAGATAATTTAAATAAAATTTATATAATATAAATAAACACATGTATCTTTTTTATATGTTTGAACTAGAGTTTGTTTATGAATATAATGCCAATTTACATTCTAATTGAGCAAATATGTATCATAAAAAATATTTAAAAAAGGATTTTAGGGGTGAAATGAAATGGATTATGATGTAGGAGCTGAAGGGGGAAATTTTGATATTTTTCAAACTATGGAAGGGGAAGTAAAATTTTGTAAAATTTGCTTATGAAATTGAGATTTGTTGGATGGGAATGCAAAGATGCAATGGATCTTCTCGCCTTTTTGCTGTCGGCAATGTTTCGCCACAAAATCTACGTTTTTGTCAGACACAATTCTCTATCTGAACAGTGATTGGCTGGAAGGATGCCAGCTATGGCGCGACCGTCTTGTATGACGTGTATGGGACTGTTTTCTTTTAAACTAATTTGCATATTCAATGTTTTTTTCTTAAATTAATTAGGAATTTTTTTTTTATTGGATGGACGTCAATTTTCATTTATTATCCAAAAAGTCGTATTATGTCTCAATCCATTTTTATTCTCGAACATATTTTTAATTTTTTATATTATTATATCAATTATAGATTTATAACTATTATGCAATTATAATAACTAAGAGATCATAATTATTATAATTATATAATTGTAATAATTATGATCTTGTAAATACCATAACTATGCAGTAGTTATGATTGTATCTATTATAAATATATAATTATAATAGTTACAAGATTATATCTGTTATAATATAATATTAATTAATATGAATAGAGATGAATTATCTATATTATAATAGTTATAATTTATAATTATTATAATATAATATTGATTAATATGATCAGACATGAACTATCTATATTGTAGGGGCGCAGCTAGGATCTTGATTCAGCATAAACAATAATATAATATAATTAATATAATAAAAAATATAAAATCTTATAATTATAAAGTACTATAAAATAATTATCTTACAATTGTTCTTTTAAATCTTCATATTTTAAAATTTTTATACAATAATTTTATTATCTTTCTCTACGTATATAATAAAATTATCATTCATCATGGTACCCAATATAAATATATCATCCATTTTAAAAATATCAATATAATATTACTAAAAAATAATGAATATTTTTTAAATGAATCTCAATCATCATCTCTTATACTTTGAAGTTGGTATTTGCATATTTGTACCCAATCTATTGCATTCACAATATTCTAATCTTTCTTTTGCCATATTGTCGATAATTCATTTAAAATTCGTAAGATATGTTTCATCAAGTATAGATTAAATACAAAATCAAATGAAAATATTGACTCTAATAAGTTAAATGTCTCAATTTTGTAATCAAAAGAACTAGAAATGGTATTTCCAAAGTATGTCTGGAGCTCTGTTTCATTTGTTTGTCCTTACGTTGTAGAAGACTACATGTCTCATTGATCCCTTTAATAGATCTTTACCGCTGAATAGGTAGAGGTAGCAATCACCAAGAACAACACAACTAAAACCAAGAGCTTCATAATAATGAACAGGTGGAAGTGGTCTTCAGAGTTGATAATTATGATTAAATGCATGCTCGGATATCTTTCCTTCACAATCTCTCTTGATGGCATACACCTACTCTCCCTCTGTCATCCCTAGCTTTTGAATAAGGATGTCAATTTTCTTCAAACCCGATGGAGGATCTTATATTCGACCCGAATGAAAGAGGGTATAGAGGAATTTTTTGGATCTGATTAAATAATTAAGTAATAGGGTATGAAGATTTTCAGATACAGATATAACGGTGGGTCTAGTAAAATTACTCATACCCGACCAAAATATATTCACTAACTAGAATAATGAACAGGTGGAAGTGGCCTTCATAGTTGATAATTATGATCAAATGCATGCTCGAATATCTTTCCATCACAATCTCTCTTGATGGCATACACCTACTCTCCTCTATCATCCCTAGCTTTTGAATAAGGATGACAATTTTCTTCAAATCTGATGGAGGATCTTATACCCGACCCGAATGAAGGAGGGTATAGAGAAATTTTTTGAATCTAAATAAAATAATTGGGTAATAGGGTATGAAGATTTTCAGATATGAATATAAAGGTCGGTCTAGTAAAATTACTCATACCTGACCCGAATATATCCACTAACTAGAACAATGAACAGGTGGAAGTGGCCTTCAGAGTTGATAATTATGATCAAATGCATGCTCGGATATCTTTTCATCACAATCTCTCTTGATGGCATACACATACTTTCCTCTATCATCCCTAGCTTTTGAATAAGAATAACAATTTCCTTCAAATTCGATGGAGGATCTTATACCAGATCCAAATGAAGGAGGGTATAGATGAATTATTTGAATCTAATTAAATAATTGGGTAATAGGATATAAAGATTTTCAGATACGGATATGAAGGTGGGTCTAGTAAAATTACTCATACCTGACTCGAATATATCCACTAACTATTTTTTTCTTTCATTTCACTGACAACCAATTAAAGAAAAATAAAAAAATAAATTTGATCTTCTCCTTATCCTTTTCAGCTTCTCCCCTAGTATAGCTAATAGATGTTTATTTGATTTTTATTGAATTATATTTTTTTTGGATATGATGTTAATTCTACTATATTTTTATTTAATGATGGTAGTTGGATGTAATAGAAAAAATTATTAGTATATAGGATATTCAATCCTCTGATGGGTATGGGGATGGATATTCATCCTTCGATGGGTATAGGGATAAGAATGGAAGTTGAATACTTGATAGGGATGAGGATGAGGATGGAGATGTGGATGGATATAATAAATGAAGATGAGGACAGAGGATATGGATTCTGACCCAAACTCGACCCATTGTCAACCCTACTTTTGAATATAAAATCATTTATTTATCTAGGCCCACTGATTGTGTGGACAAAGAATTACTACCAACCTCTCAAATTGGAACTAATTAATATTTTTTTATTTTATCTGAATCCCAATATGGATCTACCCACATTGGGCCTACATTAGATATGCCCTTGGTTGTAGCAGTTACAATACATAACTGCTGCTATAATATAATATTGATCAGTATTGATTAAAGATAAAATTTCTATGTTGTAGCAGTTATGATTCATAATTGTTACGACATAACATGGACCAATATATTTTTTTGATTGAAGGTAAATGTGTGTGTGTATATAAAATAGCGGCTTACAATGGTATCCCTAGGCGACCACTCAGTTTGAGTAAATGTCGAAGAACCTATATACATGTATTTGTATTTTCTTGAATACCACCTCTACATTAAAGCTCACTCCCTCAAATCTGCTCATATTCCTTGCTTGTCATATAAGGTGAACCATGGATAACATGGCAAAGTGTCAAGCCTACACCAGACTGCTGATGCCTCTATAGCGGCACCTGAAGTCCCGCAACATCCTCCTGTATGTCCTCATCTTGTGTTGCATATCCAGCCACCATCGAATCTTTGTCTACAACTGATCGGCCGACCAACATCTAAAGAAAACACGCAACTGCATCTCCATTTCATGCCCACAAAAGGTACAACTCATGTCCTCCAAGTAATCTTGTCGATCTCGTATGGGCAGCCTCCGGTGGACCAACATCCATAAGGTAAACATATGGCTCGACTGTAGATACTGTTGCCATACTATCTATGCCCATGGCTCTTTGTGACTTAGGGCCCCTGAAGAAGTCATATGCCTGTTGTGTGCCTTTATCTGGCCCATTGACCAATATTGACTAATATTTACTAGAGATAAAGTATTCATTTTATAGTAGTTGTTCCGGTCTAAAATTGAGGGATGGATCAACTCCCGCAGAACTTTCTTCTATTGACTTGGGTCACATCAGTGTCTTCTTCAACCTGGTCGGCCTTCGACGAGTCAATTATGGTTGGTTGTCGACGAATTCACTCTTAGCAGATTGGCTATTGGCTGATGTCTACCAAGAACTATCAAAACTTTAAGAGCCAATCTTCCAAGAGATTTGTCCTTTAGCTTTTGTAACTGGTGTCTTTTCTATAAACGCCTCTTCTATGCTTTCACAATGCTCCCATACTTGAGCAGACAAAATAATGCAACTACAATGTTTGAAACATTATAGTGTTCGGGACCATCACCTACTTGGGCTCAAGTATTCAAGCACTTGGGAAGCCATAGTGCCTAAGGATGCTACTACTCGAACGCTAGAACGTCGCTCGCTCAGACTCGAGATGCTATACTCTCACGATGTTATTGTACTCAGGCGCTATGGTGCACGGGATCATCCCCACTCAGGAACACCAACCACTCGGATACAGGTGCCACCCATGTGGGCTCGGGCGTCATCCACTCAGGCTCGAGCACTCTAGAGCACCACCCACTCCGACTTAATACTCACGATATCAAATTAATTAGGATTTACATTGATCGAGTCTAAGTTTGTTCTATGTTGATTCTATATTGATCAAGTTCAGAAATCTCCCACATGGACTCTATATTAACCAAGTCAAGGACCCATCACATGGAACCTTACTCACCTCCACATCAGTAGCTATGAATCATAGTTGTTACAACAACACTAGATAAAGATATTTTTTGAAAATAAAATAGATTAAAGTAAGATGTGATAATATTTTGATAATAAATGAAAAACGATTGTTTTGAGGATTTGAATAAAAAGGAACGTTCTTGTAATTTTTACCCCATTAATTCAATGGAGGTAGCGGTGGGCCTTTGGGCCTCAATTTAGAGCTAAATGATTCATATTAAAACAATTAGATATTTGGCCGGCCCAATAAGCAGATTGATTTAAAATATTACAATTAAAATATTTAATTATTCTTCAATTCTTTTTTTTTTAAAATATTTTTCACATTTTTAAAACTTTTAAAAGGTAGAATCTATCACGAAGGATGGATAATAAGAAGAACTACTTATTGGAAAGAAAGAAGACATGGACTCGCGATAGCACTCACAAACTCACGATCAAGAGCGAGCTCACAACCAATTGCCCGTCGTGAGCTCGCAACCAAATGATCGCCGTGAGGCTGTGAGCTCACTCGCCGTTGGAGGCGGCGAAGTGAACATTTTACTATCATGTCAAACTCTTGACAAAGAGTAGGGTTACTATCATTAGTGACCAAGGTAACTATGTAAGCCTTAGTGTAATCAAGGAATATGGTGAATGTTCAAACTCAAAGAATAGGGCGACTTCTAACCCTATTGCAAAAAATTGGCATTCGATCAAAGTGATTTATGTCATAGCTAAAGTTCGAAGACCGATCTAACGTTTTATAATTCGCGGTTTAACCAAATGAACTAGCCAATACCATACAAGTCCACACATTGCTTAAATCTAAACAATGACTATCAAAATGGTTGTATGGTTAGCTTATGGTTACTACAAGGTTAGTCGATCGATCGATCGAACGAAACTAAAATGAAGATTTTGATGAATTGTAACGTTTCATATGATAGATCAATGAAACCTGATAGAGGAGGACTAGATGTTTTATTTCCAAAATAAAAAACAAAACAAAAAACAAGAGAAATCTCTCACTATCATTCTCATTCTCATTCTCATTCTCTCAAAGTTGCCACAACATTAGCAGAGTTATATTTGCATCTTAATCCTGAATTTCAGCTACAATCACTCTAAAAATCTACTTCAAGGAAGTAAAAAACAAACAAACAAACAAACAAAAAAGAGAGAAAAATCCTTGAGAAGCTAATCTGCAATCTATTAATAGTAAGACAGATGAACAAGCATGAGATGATGATCAATTAGTCCAAGAAGGTCTCCATGATGTCCTGGTAGATCCCTGCGTCTGAGCCTCTGTAATCCATTCCCTGAGGCGTTGCTGAATGGTGATGCTGGTGGTCGAGCGACGACGAAGACGAATGCGACATTCTCGCGGGGAACGTCAAGCTCCTCTTGAACTTGTTGTTGCTGCTCTCCATCTTCCTGCCTTTGCAGGAATGCTGGCTCTCTGCGCTCATCGGGTCCTGATCAGCATTGCTCGCGCTGCTAAGTGCCTGATGGTGATCATCGCCGCCGCCGGGCTTCGAATCGGCGCCGAAGAGGAGCTTGGTATCGTCTGTCCTGCCTGTGAGAGCAGTGAAGAAGGAGAGGCCATTGGGCCACTTGAGGTCTGGTTCATGCTCCTGCACCATGTCCCCCATTTGTGCCTCTGAATTGGCCTGCCCCATCGGGTGGTAAGCAGGGGTAGCTGCCATGGCAGGGATTGGAGCAAGCGAAGGGTGGCTCCAGTTGAAGATTGGAGGCGGCGGTGGCGGCGGCGGCGGAGGCAGCCTGCTCGGAATTTGCTTCATTGCTGCAGATGGTGAAGGAGAACCGCTCCTAGTGGAGGAAAACAGCTGGGAGAGGAAGAACCCTGATTGGTATCCTAATGACTCAAACATGTGCCTCATCCTCAGCACAAAGTGCAGGTCTTCAGGTATCTGATACATGCACAAAGCTTCAAACACGAGCTTGACGACGACGACGATAACACTTTACTTACTTACAATTTTGCAGGAGCCAAGTTGCAGAAGTCCATGCCCAGCCTGAATCACAGCAATCGTCTGTTCGACAAAGATTCGTGAGTATAAAAACAGAGTAATGTTACAGCAAATTTTTCTTCTTGGAAGAACAGAGGAAGATTTTGCCTGGATGCCAGAAGCAAATTGATCATTCCACTCAGGAGGAAGCTGCCACGAACAGAAAAGAAAAGGAAAATAAAACAAAAGTGAAAAAAAAAAAGTGTTTGGAAGTGTCAGTAAAAGTGAGATACAGCGTCGAAGGAGCTCTGCCAGTAGTTGGAGATGTTGGGTTCAGAGTCAGAAGGTTCCTTGAAAACCCATTTGTGGCACTTGTCAGAAGCAACCTTCCCCATCAACCTGCTCGAATCGATCTCTCGATCAAATTAAAGTCGCAAAAAGAGAGGAAAATAAAGGAGAGGGGGAAAAAAAAAAGCGAAAGTGGGAACCAAACCACCCTCCTCCTTCCCTTTTGCAGACCGATACTAACAACGAGCCCGAGGACAGGGAAGAATCGAAAGGGAGATGGATGAAGCAACAACAACATCTTGTGGCAAACTCTAAATGCGCCCTCTTTTCGTGGAAAAGATCATTAATGGACACCACCAACCAAATACCCACCCTTCTCCGTAATTGTACAGCTGAATGGACATCTTGCTGAAGGCCTTCCTCACCGGGTCTTCCCCTGCATCCATCTCGTCGACTCGGCTCCGGCAGAAGCCATCCTCCCACATCAGCATCCTAAACCCCATAAAGATTCAAACTTTCGTCATTAAAATCCAAACTTAATGATAAAGATCCCAACTTTGCCATGGAACTTAAGAAGGCAGCTCACAGGTTGCCATTGTCGTCGCCAATCTTGCAGCCATTGCCGCCCCTGCACCTCCTGCAAGAGAAGAAGGGGGAGAAGAGTTGGTGAGGTGAAAGAGGGAGAGGAAAGAAGGAGAAGGAGGGTACGGGCGAGGGCGAATGGTCCAGAAGACGGAGTAAGTCCAGTCCGAGTTGAGGCAGAGGTTCCTGAGAGCCTCATGGAGAGCCAACATGCCCACGGCCTCCTTGCTTCTACTACCATCTCCCCCTACACCTCCTGAGCCCACCATCTCTTTGTTCCCTTTGTTTTCTCTATCTTCCTCTCTATATACTTCTCCTCTCTTTTTTCCCTTCCTAATTACCTTCCTCCACTCAACAGTGGCGCAGGGGAAAGGAAAAAAAAAGCAAGAAGTTACTAAAGAGCAGAAGAGGAGAGAAATGGCAAGGGGCTTTCTTTCTTCCTTATCTCTCTCCTCACTCAGGTCTCTCTCAACATCTCCACCTCAGCTTTTCTTTCCCTGCTCGAGTTGGTTGGCAGCAAAAGAGCAAATTTTTGACGGAATGGTGTAGATTTCTGGAGTTGTTAGCATCTGGTTATTACTTCTAGGCAGTGGCGAAATTGCTCCTTGCAGCTCTACATGAGGATGCTCGCTCGCTCGCTATGCTGCCTACTTTCCATGCTTCTTTTCTTTATGGAAAACGGGTGGTCCTATGCTTCCGCCCTTCAAGGTTTAACCCCTTCGGTCACTTTCATCTTTTTACCAGTACTCCATTTACAACCCTACCCATCCTGTGACAAACATAACGATAAGCGGAACTGAACACTAAGAATGCAGTGTTCTTAATCGAGCAGCACCTTCTCCAAATAAGAAACGAGGAGGAGGAGGAGCACTGACTGACTGCATGCATGCATGCATGCAGCTGGCGATGCTGTGCTGCAGAAATGATGATCGGTGAGGGAATTGGGAGGGAGCTCACGTGAGAGTTTGGGAGGGCAGTGGGGCGGTGCCTCGTGAGGCATAAAGAAAGCCAAAGGAAGAGAAGGGGGGCCGAGGGAGATTGGCTGCGCTTTCGCCAGCAATTCGATGAGCTCACGCAGAGTTCGCAAGCAGACAAGAGAAGCCAACAGTGAGCCTCTGTAGCTGATCGCGCTGGATGGGCAACGAGGGGGAAGAGCAGAAATTGCGGGGGTCGATCGATCGGAAGCCATTCAAACCTTCCTTGGATGATCACCCGCGAACTCATAACACTATTACGATGAGGTTTGAGTTGAACAAACCCTCAAGTTTTGGGTAGGAATAGGATACTACAAGATCTGGTCCCCCATCTGCCTCTCCCCACCGTCCTCTTCTTCCTCCTCTTCCTCCTACTCACCTGCCTAACCAGGGCAGGAATCTGTATCTTTACCATCTTCCAATGGCCCTTTTCTAACCTTTTATGAATAAATTATACATGCCGTCTCTGACAACATGAGTGGGGTTGATGGAGATTTGTGTGGGGAGGAAGACAAGCCAGTGAGGACCAAAGGAGATTTATAGCAGCTGAGGAACTAGATTTGGACCACTGCAGTTTGTTTTCTCGCCTCCTTCAATCTCCACCTCTCAATTCTTGATTCTTTTAAACTACATACTCAAAGAGAAAGAGAAGAAGAAGAAAAAAATACAATAACAATAGTTGAGTTGGGACTGACTCCTAAAAGTAGTGATTAGCCCATGCTCAGAGATCCAACTTGCCCCCTTGCTCCTGCCTGACAAATGCAGACATAGATTAGCAATATAGTACAAAGTCCAAGATTCCACAAAGCAAAACATATTGCAGAAATCAATGCACACAGCTGAGTCATGAATGGCAAGTCTATGATCTAGCTAGCTAATTAACAAGTGTTTGTTTAATGAAAGAGATAAGAGATCGAGTGAGTGGTGGCTGTCATTATTGTTTGCATTGAATCCAATCCTTCTTCTTTAGACCTTAAGCCTCCTCCTCTTCTTTGACCGCCATTATTGTGCTATGGAGCTGGTGCCTTAGCACTCTTCGCCCTTTTGTTTAGGCACATGACTTGGACAAACAACAAAAATGCACTGTTGGGGGGATTAGTTTAATCATGGGATCGAAGGGAAGGGAAGTGCCTTTAGATTTATTTGTTTAATTTGTGATGGTGCATGGTCGTAGATGAGCCAGCTGAGTGTAGGTAGCTAGTTGAAGTTTGAGGATATGCCAAGTCACTTTGTGCGTCGACAAGTTTGTTGAGCTTGAATAGCAACGCGGTTGTCTTTATCGCTAGAGTTGAGTTTGATGGTACTGTTTGTGAAATAAACATATTGTTATGTCCTAATCTAAAGAATAATTATTTTATTTTTATGTTTAATAGACTTAGTCATATACAATAATGTGTGGTCCTTAGCTGTACATCTCCAAGTATGCAGGGGGTTGGGTAGCCTAAGCATCTCGACCCATTAACTTAGATGCTTGGCCGCTTGAGCAACTTGATGCATTGGCTCGGACAAACGGTTGACATCTTGAGCACCTCAACTCATCGACTAGAGTGCTTAACATCCTAAGTATCTTGTGTAGGGAATCTTATGTGATAAACGATAAATCGTAATCGGAAAAGGATCCCTTGAGCGATCCATGCGAAAGAAAATTCATAGAAGTTAGATCTACAAAATCCTATTTAATAGGGTGATGTGATAAGTCTTGCTCGGCCCGACGTGGCAGGATAACTCAACAGATCGCCCAACCTGACTGGTCCCGGGGTCCGCGGTCCCGGTCCCGGGGTCCACGGTCAGGGTGGTCTTGCCCGGCCCGACGTAGCAGGGTAAGTCAACAGATCGCTCGACTTGGTCGGCCCCGGGGTCCACGGTCTCGGTCCCGGGGTCCAGGATCAAGATGGTCTTAGGAAGTCAAACCCATTCATCCGGGAACGGTCCGTCTGGTCCATTCGCATGAACCTCCTTACCCGGGTTATGGGATCTAATGCTCAGTTCACCCAACTGAACATGGCTGAGGATAAACCCGGGTGGACGGATCAATACAATAGATCCTTGACCAATTAGCCTACTTGGCTCAATCTTACTCATCATCTTGCCCGGCCTACACGGGCCTTTACTCTACCTGCCCAGGATGGCTCGACTACAGCCCATCCCAGGTATATGCCGCACTACTAAATCGTTTCCCGGGTTACCTATCGCTCAGCCCATCCTGGCTAGCTCAGTCTGCTCGGCTTAGCCAGGTTGTTCATCTTACCCAGCCATCCCACTGGCACACGCAGTGTGCCCGACGAATACTCACCATGATTGTTCCCGGGTAGCCCACATGGCCCGGCCATCAACAATTATATATAGTACAATCAGGCTGCTCGGTCTACTTGGTCTGCTCGACCATCTACTCCACCCCTTTTACCCGGATAAGCCCGGCCATCGCTGGTCTCGGGTACCCTTATCCCACTCCAACTTCGATCCCGGCTCAAGTCCTCCTATATCATACAATTGCAATACAGACAATCAAGCGTGTGAACTGTCATGCAGGGGAAAGACTATCTTCATATCTTCAC
>JBBMKF010000059.1:3747372-3775385 GCA_037834155.1 Curcuma caesia
ACCGATAGCTTTGGATTTTAATGGCAGCATTCTCAAGTGCACTCCCACATTCATCAGTCCAGACCAACACTGTTACATATCTGAGAAGATGTATGCTTAGACTATGATAATAAAGTCAACCTTGATTTCGTTTGTGATTTCCATAGCCTTTTGCAATTGTTGAGCATGGCAAAACAAACAACCGAGCTTGTTGTTTCTTTCTCTGCCCATGCAATTGCACATACAAACAACACTTACGATGTGATTCTGTTTGCTTATTATCAAGTTTGGAACCTTTGCAATTAAATTAACATCAACCTTTTCTCTAGTAGTAAATAAAACTTATTTGCTTGTAGAGTGATTAATTGTTTCGATGCTTAAAACTTGCTTGCTTGTAGCCTTTTTTTATGCAATTTTTATACAGGACTTTTGTATTTAATGTCAACTCCGCATTTATCAACTGAAGATTCTGCCATAAATCCTACTGTGGGAGAAATTGAACCTTCAACAAATAACATCAATGAAACAATTCAAACCAACAATGTGCAACAATATGAGATAATTGAAGAAGAGGATGAAAGTCCATATGCTTCAAAGAAAAGAAAACAGGCATCCAAAGTGTGGGATGACTTTAAAGATGTTACTCTTCCAAACGGGACAATAAAGGCTGAATGTATTCATTGTAAACATCAGCTCACAATAAACAAGTCTGATATTACATCCCATTTTTTGAGGCACCTCAAGGGTTGTATGAGGAAGCAGATTAGTGAGAAAGGTCAAAAAAATCTTACCATCTCTACAACTATTGTTGAATCAGAAACTGTCAATGCTGTCCAGAATTTCAAATATGATCATGGGAAGATAAGGGAGATTCTTTCTCACATGATCATTGTTCATGAGCTGTCATTCCTTTTCTCAGAATATGAAATATTCAATTTATTGATGAGGACTGCCACTCCATATTATCAGAAGATTAGTTGTGCTACTGTGAAAAAGGATTGCATAACTTCTTATGAAATTGAGAAGAAAAAAGTTATGATATCATTAATAGATGTGAATAGGGTTAGTGTGACTATTGATTTATGGAAGTCAGATCAGAAAGTTTCATATATGGTTATCACTGGTCATTATATGGACTTTAGTTAGAATTTATAGAAGCGGAATCTAAATTTTTTAGATGTTCCTCCACCTCATAATGGTGTTTCTATTTGTGATGTGTTAAATAAGTGCTTGGTTGAATGGGTAATCGAAAATAAGGTATGGTTAGTTATAGTTGATAATGCTAGCTATAATGATGTAGCTATGAGGGTGTTGAAGGATAATCTCTCCTACAAAAATAATCTTCCTCTTGGTGGCAAATTATTTCATGTTTGATGTTTTACACACATCTTAAATTTTTTTGGTGCAAGATGAATTATCTGAGATTCAAGATATTATTTTCAATATGCGTGAAAGTGTGAAACACATAACTGTCTCAGAGACTCATGTTAATATATTTAGTGAAATTTTAAAGCAATTGAAACTATCTTCAAAGAAGCTTGTTTTGGATTGTTGCATGAGAGGTGGAATACAACATTTTGCATGTTATCAACTACTTTAGAGTTCAAAGATATTTTTCCTAGATACGTAGCAAGGGATGAAACTTAAACTTTTTTGCCAAGAGAGGAGGATTGGAAGAAGGTTAGTGTTGTTTGTTCATTTCTTGAGGAATTTAATAAAGTAACTCATCTCATTTCATGAAGTGAATATCCTACTTCTAACTTGTTTCTTACTGAACTTTACACTATAAAAATTTTGTTAAATGAAGCAAGTGCAAATGAAAAAAGTTTCATAGCAAAAATGGCTAACAAGATCAAGGTTAAATTTGATAAATATTGGGGGTGATAGCAACTTATTGATCTCTATAGCAGTAGTATTATATCCAAGGAATAAGATGAAGTTGATTGAATGGTATTTTTCAGAAATCTATTCAGTTGGTGATGCAATTGAGTACATTTCTACAGTTCATGAGGCATTGCAAATGTTGTACAATGAGTATGTTGAAGCTCATAAAGCTAGTGTTGGCAGTAGTAATGGTCAAGATGAAACTGAAAGAGAAAGTTCTATTGGTCAGAGTAATTTAAATAGAAGAGGAAAAGGTAACGTAAGGGCACAATTTTCTAATTACATTAAGTGAGCAAGTGAAATATGAACTAGATGTGTACTTGGATGAAGGGTGTCTTATTTGTGAAAAAGAAACTAACTTTGATGCATTATCTTGGTGGAGAATTAACAACTTAAAGTTTAGGGTCTTATCAAAAATGACTTATAATGTATTATCAATTTCGATAACTACAGTGACTTCTGAATCAACTTTTAGTGTTGGTGGTAGGGTAATTGATCCTCATTGTGCCTCTTTGGGAATAGATACAGTCCAAGTATTACTTTGTGCATCAGATTGGTTGCATACTCTTTATAGAATCAAGAGAAAATCAAAGGCGAGTACATAAACATCCTATTTAATTAGTTATTGACTTGCTACCATATGTTCTGTATATTGTTTTATTCATGTCTAATTTTTTGATGCTATCTATTTGTATTAAAAAGAAAAATTAGATATTAAAGAGATTCGATTAACTTAGATACTACTTTTATTATCATCCTTGAAGAGGTATTGACAAAGTTATCATTTTATCTTATGATTTTCCTATGTAGTTTGAAGTTACACATTGAAAAAATTTTGCCCACATATCCTTTAAAAAATTTTCTTATAATTCAAATATCTTGTATTTAACTATTTCAACTTTTGACTATTTGATAGCAAGAAGATTAAAAGCAAGGTTGATTGAGTTGGGAGTTGAAGCTTTAGTTGTCCAATCAATATATTGTAAGGCAATTTTAGTTGTAAGTAGTTATTCATTGTTTAGTGAGTGCATAGGTGATCATTCATAGTCATAAATTCCCAATTTAACTATCTTATAGTTAGTGTCATGCTACAATATCAAATAATTAAAGGCAAAGAATCAATTTATAAAAATATTGTTTTCCTTAGGCGCTCATAGACCACCCATGCCATTTTTGAAAGGATTGCTTGCCCACTAGGCAAAGCAATCACTTAGCAAAACCACCAAGGTGTCCGTTGTGCGTCAAATTTTCTTTCATGATTAAGTCCTTCAGCTACTATTACACATTCCTATTTATTTTAATATATTATGGCTCTCAGCTTCTACTTTAATTGTGCACATTAAATTTCCTTGTTTTTCATGTTTTATTTATTTCTTTCATTTTCATCGAGAGTCCAATTTTATCTTGATATGTTTTAAAGAATGACTCAACTGTAAACCTTGATTTTGCTTAACCGTATCTTAGGCTTCACCATGTTTTTTTATTTCTATTTTGCATGACTTTATTGATTCAGGATTCTCCTTTTCCAACTTTGTTTGATTTTATTTGCAGTTTAGTATTTTGTTAAAAAGGCTGACATTGTTGATTTTCCTTATCCAATTATATATCATTGTTAACATGTGGAAAATCACACGCTCCATATAATCTATTATTTTTTTGTCAGGTCGTCAGATGCATAATGATAACTTGTATTTTGCAGGTTTACTAGTCTGAAATAAATTGTAGGGCATTGAATCAACTCACTTGAATGTACAAGTTAAATTGTCTGATACTGTTGACATTTGGCATGAACTTGATTCCTTTATGTTGGGTGTGAACCTGTGATATAACTTGTCAACTTTACTGTTTGTTGTGCAAAATAATTTATGATGGTTTTACGTGTTTTGGAAACCTTTATATTGTAATTTCCTTGCTTGTAATTTTCATGTTATGTATTGTTAAGAACTATTAAGTGTTAAAGATTGATATGGCATGTGTTGACACTTTAATTTGTTTAAAATTTTGTTAATTTGAGTGGCTTTCATTTTGTATGTTATGTATTTACATTTACAAGTAATTGTCATGTTCTGTATGTAGTTGATTTTCATGTAATGCAGAGGATTTTTACGAGCTTAAAATTGAGCTCGATTATTTGCTTAACGAGCTCGAACTTGAGCTTGATTATTTTCTTAATGAGCTCGAACTTGAGTTTGTTTAACGATCTCAAAATAATATGTTAACAAGTCGAGTTCAAACTAAACTCGTTTAACTTTTAAACGAGTTATTTTTGAATCGAGCTCGAGATTAAGCATTAAAGCTCAAATCAAACTCGAGCAGTGCTCGAGCTTAGGGAAAAATCAAACGAGTTGAGCTAGAGCCTCTTACTGTTCGGCTTGGCTTGGCTCAGCTCGATTACACCCCTAAATAGACCTGATTAATCTTGGAAGTAGACAATCTTCCCCCTAGTTCACCCACGAAATAAATCTAGAAATGCTTGCAGTAATTCACCCAACAGTCAATCTCCACAATCGAAAATACACTACAAGAATAATATCATTTAGCAACGGAATTAGCAATGAAAGTTTAATTTCATCATTAATTTAGTGATGGAATTAAACCTCCATCACTATTTTATGTTTTAGGGATGGAATCCATAGCTATGTTAGCGATGAAATTAAATTTTTGTTGCTATTTTAGCGACGGATGTTTATTTCCGTCTTTATTTTAGTAGCGAAAGCTTAATTCTGTCTCTATTTTAGCAACGGAAATTTAATTTTGTTGAGCAATGGAAATAAACTTTCATTGCTAAAATAGTGATGAAATTAAACTACCGTCATTATTTTTTGCCTTTTAAAGGTTTTTGACTAAGTTTTTACCTATCCGTACACAAGCCTTTTTCTTCGACATTCCCCCCTTCTTCACGATCTCTGATGTTCCTCTACTCTCCGAGCTCTGACATTCTCGCCCCATCTTCGCATTCCCCGATAAGCTCCTTTCCTAGATCTCCCAGCCCCTTACCTATATCGCTGACATTAAGCCCAACCAAGGCAAGCTCGTCAGGCTGAAAGCTGAGACCCGACCTCAGCCCTGCTGATTAGAAGCTTGGTCGGCCACAAGTTGAGACTCGTCTAGGGCGAGCTCACCAACGGCAAGCTGAGGCCCTACTGGTCGACTATGATCTAAGGCTCGACCTTAGTCCTATCTGAGAACTTGGCCGACGACTTGATCGGCCATGATCTGAGGCCTCACCTCAACCTTGTCTCGGAGCTTGGCTAGCCGAGATCGGAGGCCCGACCTCAATCTTGGTCGATGTCTTGGTCGGTTGCGATCTGAGTCCTGACCTCAGCCTTGTCCGTGAGCTTGGCTGCGAGTTAAGTCGGTCACGAGTAACCATTGTTTTAGTTTCTGGTTGAGGTTTACACATTGTTAGGTTTTCAATTGTATCTTAATTTTTGATATCCTATATTTTTGTCATATGGAGACTATTGCAATTGGAGTTGATAGTTTTGGTTTTGACTTGAGAATTTACTTAGAAGGCAAGTTGAAACTTTGAAATTTTCATTTGACACACAAGTAAGTTTTTGTTCAATTCAATAGTAAGTTTAAATTGTTTTGTTATTTCATGGATGTTTGTGTTACCAAAACTTTGTGAAGATGGATTTCATAACCTATATCACTTGAGTAGATTTAGTATATTGTATGAGAGTCTATCACAAATGAAGTTTCAAAATAATATTCCAAGCCGAAGTATCACTAGTTAGCTTAAACGAGTTGGTACCATGTTTGAGTACCAACAGATGTTAATAGCATTGATTTAGTTGAAAAGTTTCAAAATTATCTTTCTATGTACAATTTTAATGCATGAACTATATGTAGATCAAATGGATGTGATAACAAACATATAAGGACAAACCAAGTAGTGAATGATAAACATGATATTTTTTAAAATGAAATTTTACCTATTAACCATCGATAAGTTAATACTAACTATGACTTATTAGACTAATACATTGAGCACAAATAGGATAATATTAACCATGTCAAAAACAAATACATCATGCTTTGATGGTTTAAATACAACTTACTGTAGGTTCTAATAATTTAATTAAAGTTTATATAGCTTGGTCGACCGGTAGCTCAGGTGATCATGAGCTCTGGTGTGGCCGCTAACTCGATCGATCGCAAGCTCTGGCCCGACCACCCACGAGGTCTCGTCCAACTGCGAGGTCGCAGCTATAAGCTTGGTCGGCCACGACCTCACAGTCGATGTCTTGGTTGCCCGTGAGATTAAGGTTAAATTAAACTCAAACTTAATATTTAGTTTAAGTTTAAATGTTATTGATAGTAATAAGTCTAAGTGCTTAAGAATAAGTTTAAATTATCTGCATGCTTAGTTTTACATATTTAATCTCCATGGAAATTTATTATTGCAGAGGGTAACAATGTATATGAATAAACTGTAGATGTACAATAGATTAAAAAATAGATTTATCCGAGATGAATATTATACTGAAGTTGAAGAATTTGTGAACTTTGCTAAGAGTTATCTAGAATACATGAATAGTATAGAGTTACATTGTCAATGTAATCATTGCAAATGTAGAAATACAACTTTTTATGATAAGGATACCGTGAAAGTACATATTTGTAGAAATAGTTTTATTTTAAATTACTACAACTGGTACAGTCACGGAGAGCCTTATTTATTTCATCCAATTGGAACTTTGGTTGCTTCTTCATCTGACACAACTACTTTAGGGGAATGATTATCTAATGAGAATACAATGTAAGCAATGGTTTACGACATGATGAATGCAGTTGATCATTTCAATATAAATGAAATATCAACACTTGAAGTTCAACAACTATATGATATGTGTCATTTGGTCATTCTCAACTATCAGCTACTATAACGCTATTGAACATTAAGGCAGATCATCATTTCTCAAAACGATATTACGATGACATCTATCAATTAATGTTAGAGTTGTTCCCTGCTGATCATCTAATGACTGATAGTTTCTTCTACAGAATAAAGAAATTGATGAGGGGTTTAGGTTTAGATTGATTGTTATATAAACAAATGCATGATATTTTGGGATGAAAATAGTGAACTGATTGAATGAAGAATATGTATGCAACCTCGTTATAAGCATCATAGTAGCATACCAGGGAAGAAAAAGAAAAATACTGGATGGAAAGTTATGTATTACTTTCAGTTAACTACTGTACTTCAACGCTTGTATGCATCTGTCGTAACAACTTGCCACATGAGGTGACATCATGAGAATGTACACGAAGGAGGTATAATGTCTCATCCTTGTGACTCTCCTACATGGAAACATCTTGATATAATATTTCTCTCCTTTATAATGGAACCACATAATGCGAGATTAAGACTTTCTGAAGATGGATTTCAACCATTTAGTCAGTCAAGACAATAATATTCATCTTAGCAATTATATTAACAACATACAACTCATCTCTATGGATGTGCATAAAAGATGAATTCACATTTCTTACTGTGTTTATTATAGGTTTAATAAATCTGAAAGAAAAGATAGATGTTTTCTTGCAACCTCTAATTGCCAGAATTATGAAATGTAGGATCAGAAACTTAAGATGTTGCAAGTAAAACCAATTTTATTTTACATGCTACCTTATTATGGAGGATCAGTGATTTTCCAGCATACTCAATGTTGTTGGGATGGAGCATGACAGGTAAGTTAGCATGCCTACATTGCATGACAAAGTCTAATGCATTTTCATTACTAAAAAAAATTTATAAAGAATGTTGTAGTCAGAAAACTTCCTCCAACAATCAAGTCAGGTGCTAAAATCATTAACCAAATAAACAACTATGAATTACTACCAGTATCTCATCCTAATTCTAATGAGATAAATAAATACATTGTTAAGCTATGCAAGTATGGTTGGAAGAAAAGAAGTATTTTTTAGGAGTTGTCATATTGGAAGTATTTACTCATTCGACATAATTTAGATGTGATATATATCAAGAAATTTTTTTCAATAACATCTTCAATACTGTGATGAATGTTCTTGGAAGAACTAAAGACACCACAAAATCACATGAGAAATTAAAAGAACTAATTAACAGACCTAAGTTACATCAAAATGAAACAACAAATCAATTTCCAAAGGTCTATTATACATTAGACAAAGAAGGTAAGGAAACTTTATGTAGTTAGGTTAAAAGAAATCAAATTCCCCGATAGGTATACCTCCAATATGACTCGATACGATATGAACAAGTTAAAATTATTTAAAATGAAAAGTCATGACTGTCATGTGTTCATGCAAAGACTTATTCCAATAGCTTTCCATGACATACTACTTAATAATGTTTGACAAACACTTATAGAATTGAGTCTATTTTTCAGATATTTGACGGTAAGATGTATTATGACGGCTGATATGCTTTAGCTAGAAACTAACATTCCTATTATTCTATGTAAGCTTGAGTGCATATTCCCACCAAATTTTTTTAATTCAATTGAACATCTACTAGTTCATCTATCTTACGAGGCACAACCAGCTGATCCTGTGTAGTACAGATAGATGCATCTATTTGAATGATTTTTTAGAAAAATTAAAGAATAATGTTTGTAATAAGGTAAGAGTCGAGGGGCTAATATGTAATGCTTATTTGGGAAGAAGCAACTTCTTTCTACTCATATTATTTTGCTGATAATGTTAAAATCAAACATCGCAAGTATCCTCGAAATTCTAATGATACTCAACCAATAGACACAATGATGTTTTCTATTCTTAAGTTTCCTGATAAGCCAATGGATGCATCTATTTCAAGATTGTTAAATCAACAAAAATACCATGCTATAAGAACATACATATTCCTAAATTATGACGAGGTCAAACCCTACATAAGATGAGTTGATTGATATAATCAAGCATTTATCCCTTTATGTTTGTTTGATATCCTAATTTTCTTAAATTTACCTTTCAAGACAACTTTACGAACAACAATTACAAATACAAAATCCATCAATTAGTACAAGTGAGGTAGAGAAAAAGTTATAGACGGAATTTGTATTTTGGTTTCAAATCTATGTAAGTTAGAGAATAAATTATTTTTCATACATCTGTATCAAATTTTGACCTAATTTATATCATAATTACTTTTGTAGGTGAACGATCATAGAATATCAAACGTGGAAGATGAAATGATAACCAATCTTACATTTGGATCCCTTCATATGATGCAAGTGTACTCTGGTTATTATGTTAATGACTTCAAATTCCACATGGCACAATAGGATTCACATATACTAACCTTTAATTATAGTATTTACATAAAAGGATCTATCAATAACAATAATTCTAAGTTTTATTATTACAGGAGACTTGAAGAAATCTAGAGGTTGAATATCCTGCTTTACTCATTAAAAGGTGTGTTATTCAAATATTCTTGGTATGATCCAACTTCAAAAACAGGTACTAGAATACATTTAATTAAATTATAATTTTGTTGAGATTAATACAAACAAAAGGTTCAACAAATTTGAACCTTTCATTTTTATAGTTCAAGTAGGCTAGGTTTTCTATCTTGAAGAAGAGCTAGTGAATGATTAGTAGTTTGTCAAACCTTAGAACTCCATCACGGCCAACACCATGATAGATTTCAAAATGAAGAAGTGGAGATATATTTAGTAGATTTTCAAATTCGATCAACATCTCAATTACTTGTAGATGTTAATGTACCTTACTATGAGATAGATGATGAAGAGAAGTCCAATAGTGAGTAGCTTGTTGAACTAACTGAGTCTAGTGAGGATAACCTAAACAATGTTAATGTTAATGATTTAGATTGTATCGATGATTAAATATTAATATTATTGTTCACCATTTCAGAACAAGTTAAAAATATTTATTTTTTATATGTAGATCTCACTAGTTATAGTATATTAGGCATTATTATTCTAATTTGATGATTATTTCCAATGTGTTCGTATTATAATGTTATTGTGCATATATAGATATGTCAGATCAAGCAGCAGCACCCAGTGGCCAAACTGTGTTGTGGGTTGATAAATATTGGTGTTATTAGTAATATCTAATTCATCTATTTTTTATTTATAACATATGACTAATATTTATAATTGAAGAAATGTAGAACAATGCTTGTGTCAAACTCTATAAAGATTTGTTATATAAATGTAGAAGAAAGGAAACAAGATCATCTTTTATACCAGATGATGTTTGAACTGCATGGCAAGCCATTTAGGCTACAGAAAGATGGCAGTCAAATTCAGTCACAGCTCAAGCCAACAAAAACACTGAGCTAGCTGGTCCTGGCACCGGATCCACAAAGCATACAGCTAGGTCTCAATCGTCATTGAGCATACCATAGACTTGGTGAGTTTACAATTAATAAATTCATATAAGAATTATTTAATTATCAATAAATTTATTTTGATTTAACTGTATTATTTAATATTCAAGAAAAATGAACTACAGCGACCTCCTACTTATTGAGAAGTATTTACCATGATACACAAGTCAAAGAATGACACATTTGTCAATCGTCAATCGAAAGCATTAGATGTAAGAATTTAAACTTGAATATCATCTTTAATCGTTAACAATGATTAACTTTTCTAATTGTATATCTAATATAAATTTTTTTAAAATAAGATAAAATGACTACTAGAGTTACACAGGCAACTTAGCCTAATACAGAGGGAAGTATAACGTAGACTCTATCCACTGACCGAGTAAATGAGATTTATTATGATGTGGTCTGTGGAAGAAAAAAGACCTCCACCCTCTATGGTCTTGGGTCTCATGAGAGAGTTGCATCTAATCGTGTGATCGCCCCTAGGCCAGGGGTCATCCCCAACATATCATCTACTAGAGTAGAAGCCTTAGAGTAAGAAAAATCAAGAATTAAAGAATTGACTCTCCATATTAATTAGAGCAGGAATTTCAAGAGTCTCGATAAGCTCAAATGAGATACAAGCAAATTGGGCTAGAAATACAAGAATACATGGCTCAAATAAGTCAAACACCATATGGTTTTAACTCTTAAGAGACTTAAGACCCTCATGATATTGATCAGTAGCTGATTGAGAGGTTTGTTAACATTTAACTTTTCTTTTTTTATCACTCATGAACATGCAAAATAGATCTATTAAGTTTCATAATAGATGCATCTTTAATTATATTGCATCTTTTAGGAAAATTTTAGATAATGATATATTCTATATATCACCATCAACAAATATTTAAACTAACATTCGGTGTGTAAAATAATTGTCTGGCTAATCATTTTTATTATAGTCTTCAATTTATTTTAATGTCAATTTACTAGTTATAATTGTAATGATGTAATTTTTCTTTGTTTTATTAATAACCTATCTTATTATGCTTTCTGTAGGATTGGATACTACTAGCTAGTTTTGGAGTGGGAGTTGATGTGTTCATTAGAAGGTTTTATTATTGTTGGTAATTTATTTGGATTTATTAGATTCATACGTTAGTAGTTAAATTTGAAATATTCATTTTTGTTAGATCTTTGTTATATTGGATTTGATATGTTGGGATTGAAGTTGAAAACTTATTAGATTGGTTTTGATATGTACATTTTTACTGTATGTTATGTTGTTTGTGAATATGTGATTTTCTGAATGAGTTGTGGATTTTGATACAATTATATTGTTTGTATTTGTGTTAATTAGATTGTGATGTGAATATGTTGATTGAATATGTTGTGTTGTGAATGTGAATGTGAATATATTGTGAAAATCATCGTTTGTGATGGCGTGTTGTTTGGTTATGTAAATGTAAACAGGGAAAATGTGAAAATGAAAAAGTCCTGCTAAAATTTTAAAGAAATTTAGTGACGGATATTTAATATCTTCGCTAAGTAGCGATGGAATATTAAACATCAATTGCTAATTAATGATGAAATATTAAATATTCATCGTTAATTAACGATGGTTATTATAATTCTGTCGCTAATTAACGACAGAATTAAATTACTTAACGATGGATATTTAATTCCGTCACTAATATTAATTAGCGTTAGAATTAAACTATCATCACTAATATTAGCGACAGAATTAAACTTCTGTCGCTAGATCTAGATCTAAGATAGAATAGTAAATGTTACTTACGATCTTAGCAAAGAAAGTTTAATTTCATCGCTAATATTAATGATAGATATTTAATTTCGACGTTAATATTAGCGACAGTAATTTAATTCCTATTATTAAATGACATCAATGATCAATTGTTTAATGATGAGAATAATCGATCATTATTTAGGAGTAGTGACCGATTGACATCAGCACTACTTATATATATTTTTTTACATTGTAAAATCTACCCTAGTTGAATTCCGAATCATTGTACTGCATCTTAAAGACCACCTCATTGTTTTTAGCTCAAATAACTAAAATATTTAAATACAAATATTTTTATTGTTCAAAACTATAAGATTTCTACATACTCTATTAAACTAATTTATGAGTTTTATTATAAAGTTAAAAGTAAAACTACAAATTTATATTCAATTTATTAAACTATAAAAAGTTATGTTGCATTTAGGAATTCAGTTCCAATTCCAAACCCTCCTTATCAATTTTATCGGTTTTTTTTTTCCGACTCGGCGGAATGAAGGAAAAAAAAAAGTGGGACCCGCTGCGAATTCCAACATGGCGATAAATAAATAATAATAATAATAATAAATAAACAGGAGTCCTCGCGACTGGAGGTTTCGTCCGTTGAAAAGATCGCAGTGGTGGGGACAGTGGCAGGGCCCGAGGGCGTCCAGGTTCATTTCACGCCAACTTTAAGAAATCTTAAATCCTCTTCTTCTTTTTTTATTTATTATAGTTTTTCTAATAAAAAAGGTAATTAAAAAAAAATTGATAAATCTCAGTCAGTCTCATGGATCCAATCTCTGAGATGGTCAATTTAATCTTACGAAAAGTTTCCACTGACCATCATGATAAATCGAGAAGCGCATACGATGATCAATCCAGATGTCCAACATCCTTTGATTACGTTCCACATTTGAAAATTTTTTTTGTAAATACGTCGTAGTTAAGGATCAAATCACGGATCTCTGGATCACAACCTGAATATCCCACCGTTGCACCATTGTTCCGGAGAAAAAAAAAAAGACAATTTAAGACATAGGGAAAAAAGGATCTATTTATTAATTAACAGGCTAAACGCGCTGCAAGTGAAGAGTTTGGTGTCTGCACGCCGTACTTGTTGTTATTACCACCCCCTCTTTTTGCTAATTGTATTTCGTTTTCTCTAATTTTTGCAAATCTCGATTACGGTACATTTAACCTGTTGGGTTTAGTGAGTCATTAAGGAGCAAATTGAGAGGTTAGCTGCAAATTAACCCTTTCGTTTTCGACGGTGGGTACTAGCCGTGTAATCCGCAGCTGCAGCGGTTCGGATGAGAACTTTCAAATCTCGTTCGTTGGATGGAAGGACGAGGCGAATCGGAACCGTCGAAACTGGGCTTTCTTCGCTCCGCTGCAGGGGTTGCGAGAGTAGAAATGAGAGAGCGGTGGGGTGCGAATAGCAGAAGGCAGCCCCTTGCTCTCGGACGCCCCCGCTCTGTTTCCTACCTTCTCATCTCCTCTTCCTCTTCCTCTTTCCCAACGGCTTCAGTCATCGGAATGCGGGAGCAAGTGACTTGGAGAGAGATTGACGGCAGGGCTGGCTTGCCCTTTCCCCTCCCGGGGGGCTGCGGCTCCTGGCTGTGAATGGTGATGGTGTGAAGCAGCCTTCCGAAATTGGTTTTGCAAGGGTGCTGGACTGGAGATGGTAGTCTTACTCTTAAAGGTGGAGGCCCTCGCTCTCGCTTGCTGCTAGGGGGGTTTCCGGTCGGCCGGCGACATTATTTTGGCTCCGAACTGCTGGATCTTTACCGCTGCAGGCGGAATTGGGAAGGACAAAATGGAAAAGGTGAGGTTTCTTTGGTAACAGATCTGTAAAAAGAATTAAGTTTTTCTTAGATTTGATGGGTGTCTTGCCTTTTAGCTATTTTACCTTCTTCCCTTCTCTTTTCTGTACCTAGGTATAAAAATTTTCTCATAGTTGCGTTTTGATTTTTTTTTTTTTTGGCCACAAAATTGTTGTCTCTTTTTTTGGGTTTTGAGTATTTATTTTTGTCGTGCTTGTGGGAAACCGTTTTATCCTTTCTGAACTCTTGATCGATCATCTCAGCGTGGTGTTACTAGGTTCTCTGTGGAAACGATAAAAAAAGTCTTTTTCTTCTCTTTTTGCTTGGTATTAGAGTACAATTAGAGGCTGTCTGTTCATTTGATCTAAATTTCACTACAAGGATCTTATGTATGCTCTCTAACCACAGATATCTAAGATTTTTGAAGTTAAATATCGAGACTTTTAGACAAGATTGCCTAAAGTCCAGAATTTTCTCCAAGTTCTTATATGTTAAATCAACGCGGGGCTAGGTCTGTTTGTCTCGATTATTCCACTATTATTTAGAATTTTGTTTGCGTTTGATTGTAGGGATCTAGAAAGACTCTTGGAAGACTTGGATTATAGGTTTCTGGTAGTGTTCTTATTGGGCAACCTACAAGCTTGGGGGTCTCTACTCTCTAGCCGTATGAAATGAACCCAGTGTTGTAGCTCAAATGTTAAGAGCATTGTGCCATGGAGTGCTGATCTTTTCCCTGCTGTTGTTTGCATCTGCCAGTGAGATAGGATACCCACGATGCAACTGCGATGGGGACAGCTTTTGGAATGTTGAGAGCATTTCCCAGTGCCAAAAAGTGAGTGACTTTTTGATTGCTTCAGCTTACTTCTCCATTCCTCTCGAACTCTTGTACTTTGCCACATGTTCCAATCTCTTCCCCTTCAAATGGATTGTCATACAGTTTGGTGCCTTTATTGTTCTATGTGGATTGACACATTTGTTAAATGTGTTCACATATGAGCCCCACTCGTTCCTTCTGATGCTAAGCTTGACAGTTTCCAAATTCTTTACTGCTCTTGTATCATTTGCCACAGCGATAACCCTCTTAACCTTGATACCTCAGCTCTTGAGGGTCAAGGTGAGGGAAAACTACCTGAGAATAAAAGCACGGGAACTAGACAGGGAAGTTGTACTAATGAAGAAACAGGAAGAGGCTAGTTGGCATGTTAGAATGCTTACTCGAGAGATTCGCAAATCACTGGACCGGCATACCATCTTATATACGACTATGGTTGAGCTGTCAAAGACATTGGGCCTACAGAATTGTGCTGTATGGATGCTGGATGAGAATAAAAAGGAGATGCACCTAACTCATGAACTAAGGTCACAGAGCACTGCTAACCTGTACAGACGTTCTCTTCCTATTAATGACCCAGATATAATAGAAATTATAGGGACTAAGGGCATGAAAATTCTAAGCATTGACTCTCTACTGGGTTCTGCAAGTAGTGAAGGCATGGTTCATCCTGGAGAAGTGGCGGCCATTCGCATGCCAATGCTAAATGCCTCCAATTTCAAAGGTGGAACACCTGAAGTTGTTGAAGCAAGATATGCAATACTTGCTCTTGTTGTCCCTAGGGATGCTTCAAGGAATTGGAGTGATCAGGAACAAGAGATAGTTGAGGTGGTTGCAGATCAAGTTGCTGTTGCCCTTTATCATGCTGATGTTTTAGAGGAGTCACAAATGATGAGAGAGAAGCTAGCACAACAGAATCGAGATCTGCTTCGGGCAAGACAGAACACTTTAAGAGCAAGTGAAGCAAGGAATCAATTCCAAGTTGCTATGAGCCAGGGAATGAGAAGACCCATAAATTCCATCTCTGGTTTGTTGTCCATGTTGCAACAAGAACAGTTAAGTCCTGAACAAAGACTTATTGTTGATACTATCACAAAAAGTGGTAGTGTAGTTTCGACATTGGTCAATGATGTGATGGAAATTTCTAAAATAAACAATGAACGAGTATCTTTGGTAATGAGACCTTTCCATCTGCATTCTATGATCAAGGAAGCTGTTACTGCTGCAAGATGTCTTTGTGATTCAAAGGGAGTTTACTTTGGGTTTCAAGTGGAAAATGAAGTGCCCAATCAAGTTGTTGGTGATGAGAAGCGAATTTTTCATGTGATACAGTATATGGTCGGTACTGTTTTGAGTGGATATGATAAAGGAGGTTCTCTACTGTTTCGGGTTCTGGGGTATGATGGGCTCATGGACGAAGAGGAACAGGAATGGCCTGCTTGGAAATTGAACTTTTCTGATGGGTATGGTTATGTGAAGTTTGAAATTGGAGTGAGAAAATTGGATATTAAAAGCTCTGGATCATCATCACTTCAGCACTCTAAGATGGCTGATTCTGGAGATTTGGAGGTGGGCCTTAGCTATAGAATGTTCAAGAAACTTGTTCAGGTAGTATTTACATTTTTTATTTTGTTTCAAAATTCATTTAACAAAATAAGTGATTTCCATTTCTATGTTATGGATATAGTTATTGTATGGTAATTGACGCCCAGTTGTTATTTCATTTTCTGTCTATTTTTATCTTGTATTCGTAAACATCTTTTGGAAGGGACTTCAGGGAGTTGAAACTATCTCAACTAATTGGGTTGTTTCTCTTGCTCTATACTGGTCGCATTAAAAAGACGGTGTATGTAGCTTGGTGACTAAATTTCCTTGCACAAATTTTCTGAAAGGATGAACTTTCTACAATTCATGTTGAATCATTTATACCTTTAGGTTTGTAACGTCTTCTGATTCCATAAAATACATCATTTTATCTTATTCTGAATGAACACCAACTTTTGGGTCTTATACACCATATGTTAGGGTCTGCGGTCTGCCATAGCCTGGAGGCATGTAGCCGCTTGTAGTGATGTCATAATACTGTTGGAGCAAGTAGAGACCCAGACACCTCAATTCCGTTGTTGCCTCATCCCAGATTCTATTTCACTAGATATACCTCTATCATGCTGATGCACAGAGAATACTGGCCATTGTGACCAACTCATTCATCAAGCAACCATTACCTTTTGAACTGGATGTCAAAACTTAGGTGACTGACTAGGCTTTCATTTGCATCTTCAAAAATATTCTCCTGTATAACTGCTTAGTTTAGCCTTAATTTCCATGCAGTAGATCGGAAGATAAACAGCTAGTTCCTGAACAACTCATTGAACATTCTGTTTACATACGCAGATGATGCAAGGAAATATCTGGGAACACAAGAACTCCCAAGGCCTCACGGAAAGCATAACACTTGTTCTCCAATTTCAATTGCAGCATTTGGCACAAGTGCCAGAGGGCAGAGAGTTGCATTCTGCATCTTCCACCCCAAATTTCAAAGGCCTCAGAGTTCTGCTAGCTGAGAGTGACAATGCCAACAGAGCCGTGACTCGTAAACTACTTGAGAAACTGGGTTGCTCTGTCTCATCTGTGGGCTCTGGAACCCAATGCCTTAGCTCATTTGGCGCCCCAATCACACCCTATCAACTCATAGTGTTAGACCTTCACATGCCCCAAATGGATGGGTTTGAAATTGCAACAAAAATTAGGAAGTTCAGGAGCAGGTCTTGGCCTTTGATTGTGGCTTTATCTGCAAGTGCAGAGGGTGATATATGGGATAAGTGTTTGCAGTCTGGAATGAATGGAATGGTAAGAAAACCCATAACATTACAGTCGATGGGAGAGGAATTGTACAGGGTCCTTCTTAATTCATAGAGGGGTAATGCAGCTTGGCACTAGTGAGGTCCATTCCTCTTCAAATCCTTTTTTTCTTTCCTTGAACAGAGTTTTGTAACAAGCATCAGTACACTTCAAATCCTTTTTTTCTTTCCTTGAACAGAGTTTTGTAACAAGCATCAGTACACAAGCATGCACACTCAAAACATGTATACAGGAATTAGATAATGGTTTTTGATTCAGCCTGGGAAAACCATATTATCATACAGCTTCTTTTTCATAACAAGTTATCCGATGCCTGCTATGGTAAAAAAATCAGACTTGCCAAGGCCACTATAGGCATTTTATTCTTCCTTTTGTCCTTATGGTAAATAAATCAGACTTGCCAAGGCCGATATAGGCTTTTTTTTTTCTTCCTTTTTTTCCTTTTCACGGCTCTGTGGATATTGCAGAGTTGAGCACCTCAGTTGGCTTTCTATTGCAAGCGATCAATGGAGTGTACATCTAACAATGTCAGACCATCAGTAATAGACATCAGATATGTTCAGAAATGTGGAATGAAAATCTCACTTTTTTACATAATAATGAATATATATATATACACGTACATTGATTGCAGGTAGAAATTTAAAAAATAAAAAAGAATAAATTAAAATATTATATTTTTAAATGAAAAGATTTTTCATATTAAAGAATTTTTGGAATTTTTAATCAAGAGATTTTCATGATAACTATCTTAAAATAATTAATTTTTTTAATATTCCTTTTGAGTTGGTGAATAGATATCATCCATTATAAATTTGGATATAATGGTTGAAAGAAGTTGTGTCTATTAAATTCCTTTGAAAACACATCTATAAATTATTCTTTTATAGACATATAGGAAGTACAAATTAATTTGTTGTTTAATTTTTCTTTTATAAAGTGTATTAATTTTGATATGCTTTATCCTGTCATATTGTACTAGATTATGAGTAATATTAATAGTTAATTTATTGTCGCAATATAATTTCATAGGCTCCTCCCATTTTATTTTGAAATCTTTAAGAATGATCTTCAACTATAGTAGTTCACACACACCTTGAGTCATAGCCCTGACCTCTCTGCACTCGATCGAGTTACCACATTTTGTTTCTTACTCTTCCACATGATCAGATTACCACCTAGGAACGTGTAAATCTTTTGTGGAACATCTATCAATTGGAGATCGTGCATAGTCTGCATCAATGTAAGCTTCAAGAATCAACCCCTCATCTTTCTTGAATAAAATTCTTTTTCCTGGATTAGCTTTCAAATAGTAGAGTATCCGATTTGCAGCTTGTAAATGAACTTTTTTAGGGTTATCCACAAACTAACTAACCACACTTATGACATAGACAATGTTTGGCCAAGTGTGTGTTAAAAATATTAGCTTTTCAATCAATTTTGATATCCTTCCTTATCTACTGCCCTATCATCATTCGCCTCTCCATGTTTATTATTGAGATTAATCAAAGTTAAAGCGGATTTACATGCTAATTTTTCAATTTCTTTTAAGAGGCCAACCACATATTTTTGTTGGGAAGTGAAGATACATTGTCGAGACCAAGCCACTTCTATCTCGAGGAAGTTTTTCAAGCATTTTAGGTCTTTGATCTCAAATTCCTTTGTCAAACAGACTTCTTTTTCTTTTTCATCTCTCAGTAACAATTATGTTATCAATATACACTAGTAGAGTAGTAACTCCCCTTGAAGTTGTGTTTGATAAATAATATATGATCACCTTGACTCAGTTTATTCCGATATTAAGCATCACGTTTATACATTTGCCAAACCAAACTCCTAGACATTATAATGTCTTTTTCAATTTGCAAAACATGCTCCTTTGATATCTCCTCCAAAGCCCGATAGAGTTTCCATATATATCTTTTCCTCTACGTTGCAATGAAGACATTCTTTACATCAAATTGTTGTAATTTCTTATTGAAATTTGCGGCCAAGGATACTAGAAGTCTTACTATATTCATCTTAGCCACCAGTGCAAATGTTTCATGATAGTCCACTCAATCGATTTGTGTGCAACCCTTAGCAACTAACCTTTGTATCTTTCTAGAGACTCATCTAACTTGTACTTCACAGTGAATATCCATTTGCATCCCACTGTTCTTTTATTTTGTGTCAGTTCCATAATTTCCCACATTTTGTTCTTCCATCTCTATTCTCATAGATTCTCTCCACTTCTCATTAGATAAAGCTTCAGATAAGGTATTAGGAATTGGAATGACATTTAAATTTGCTAAGAAACTTCTATGAGAAGGAGAAAATATGTGAAACGACACTAATTTGCAAATGAATATCCTAGATATTTAGTACACTCTCATATCCTTTTTTAAAGGCAATAGGTTTGGGACTCATTTTCAGATGAAATAGGAGAAGAAATTGAATTTGTGCACATACCTCATTTTCAAGAGTAGGAGTTAAGTTTTAGACTTGCGTAGGATCAGGTTCTTGTGGAGATAGTTCTTGTCGTAAGGGCAGCTCCTGTGAAGGTGATCTTGATTGAGATGAGTAAGGCCCTAAGCTGGGTAGATTAAGAAAAAATAAATCTTCTTCTTTATCTTCCTCAATAGAACTAGATTCCCCTTGGAGATACGAGTGAGAAAAAAAATGATTGGCCTTCCTCAAAAGTGACATCAATAGAGAAATAAAATTTTCATGTAAGATGATAACACTTGTAGCCTTTCTGTGTTGGAGAATAACCGATAAGCACACACTTGATTTGCTCCTAAATATAATTTACTCTATTGTGGTTAGACACATGAACAAAAGCAGGACAACCAAAGACTCGAGGAGTGAGATTTTTTGTGGTTCGAATATTAGGAGAAAATTATGAAAGAACTTGCATAGGAGTTTGATTGCCAAAACTTTAGAAGATAGTCGATTTATAATGTAGTCTAAGTAAGGGCATCTTCCCCGTTATATGATTTTGGAACTTGATTTTGGAAGAGCATAGCGTGAGTTGTGGCAAGCAAGTGTCCATTTTTCCTCTCAGCAATGTCATTCTGTTGAGAAGTATGTATGCAAAATGACTCATGAATTATATTTTCTTGTAGAAAATATAATAAAAGAAATTGGTTAAAATAATCTTTGACATTATCAAATCAGAACCTTTATACTTTGACACCAACTTGGTTATTTATTATGGCAATAAAGTTGGGAAGGATAGTAGTCACATCATATTTAAGTTTGAGAAGAAAAATTCATGAGACTCTAGTATAGTCAACAATGAAAGAAACAAATCATGAAGCTCCTATAATATTGAGAATTCTAAAGGGGCCCCATGTATCAGTGTGAATTAAATAAAAAGAAGAAGAACTTCTATTATTGTTAATTGGAAAGAAACTCTTTTGTGTTTCACAAATTCACATAATTCATAATGAAAATCTTCAATCTTAATACTATTAAATAAGGAAGGGGACATTATCTTTAAATTAGTAAATGAAGAATGACCAAAACAAAAATGTTGACTTCAAATGAGATTATTACTTGAAACAGATAAATAAGACTTTGAGAAAACATGTTTGATTGTCTAATGTTGTTTGGTTCAGCTTATTTATTTAAAGGAAATAAAATATATCCAGTTTAATATTTACTATTTTACCTTTGATTCAAATAAATTAAATTAAATTAATAATATTAATATTAGTAATGATAATAAATTGATAATATATAAAAAATAAATGTAATTTATTTATAATTTTTTAAAATTTAAAATAAATGTATATATTTTTAATAAAATAATTTATTAAAATAATTATTTTAATAAAATAATTCATTAAATTAATAAATATATTTCATTAATATTTTTTTAAATTTAAAATAAATTTATATATATTTTAAAAAATAAGTCATAAAAATAATTATTTTAATAAAATAATTTGTTAAAATAATAAATATAATTCATTAATTTTATTTTAATAAAATAGTTTATTACATTAATAAATATCATTTATTAATTTTATTTTTTAAATTTTAACATAAATTTATATATATATTTTAAAAAATAATTCATTAAAATAATTTATTAAATTAATAAATATAATTCATTAATTTTATTTTTTAAAATTTAAAACAAATTTATTTATATTTAAAAATAATTCATTAAAAATTACTTTAATAAAATAATTTATTAAAATAATAATAAATATAATTTGTTAATTTTATTTTAATAAAATAATTTATTAATATAAGTATTTAATAAAATAATTTATTAAATTAATAAATATCATTTATTAATTTTATTTTTTTAATTTAATATAAATTTATATATTTTTTTAATAATATACTTCATTAAAATAATTATTTTAATAAAATAATTTATTAAATTAATAAAAAGAATTAGGTAATTTTATTTTTTAAAATTTAAAATAAATTATCTTGTTTAATTTTATAAAATTTTAAATTAAAGTTTATTAAATTAATTAATTCGATTTCAATTAGATTTCATAATATATTTCAATTAATTGAGTTTTAAAATTGAAGGGTAATTATGGAAAAAAATTTTGTTAACCTCAGGAATTGTAGAAAACCTTAGACTGGCAAGGTAATCACATTCCCAGGTTTTAACTCGTTTGCAGATGTGGCGGTGATATTATCAATGATAATCCTCAACCAAACACTCCTAAGAGATTTTTTGGAGGCACGATACCATCATATTGATAAGAGCCTGAAACAACACCTCAGCCAACAAATACATGTTGCTAAGACTTGAATCGCATAGCACCTCAGTCAACAAACATGTTGCTAAGAGGATTCAAACCCGAAATCTCAAGCAACACATATCTTCATGCTTACCACTTGGAATAAGACATTTCAACTAAAATATCTTTCTCCTAAGGAAATATTCTCGCAGAAGAATTTCATCAAGATGTATGATCAAGGTGGACTTGAAGATGTTTGATATGGTAGATTAGGAATTCCTTATAGCCGCTCTTGTTGATTTTGGATTTCCCCAATAATTTTGTGCATAGATTAGGGAATGTGTAACCACGGCTTCGTACTCAATCTCCCTCAATTGTGGCATCTATGAGTTCTTTAGTGGGAGGCGCGGGTTGAGATAAAGTGATCCTTTATCCCCTTTACTTTTCAGATTATGTATTGAGGTACTATCTAGAAGAATACAGGTCATCTCTTCGCTGCCATCATTTCACCATCATCCCATGTGCAAAGAGGGTGGCATAACGCACCTTGCTTATGCCGACGACCTCATGTTGTTTGTCCGGGCCGATGAGACCTCAATCAAGCATATAACAAACTGTTTGGAAATGTTTGGAAGAGAAGCGGGGCTGAGGGCAAATCTACTAAACTCCCACATATAGATTGTCAGTGTGGATGATAGAGTGAAGAACCAATTACTTAACCTCATTGGGTTTCAAAAAGGAAAGTTCCATTTCAATATTTGGGTATTCCACTAGTGGCGGAGAAGTTGAGGATTGCTAACTATAGTTCATTGCTTGAGGCAATCACAAGTAAGATAAATGTGTGGCCTAAACATACTCTTTCATATGTCGGTAAAAATGGTATTACAAGGAATAGAATATTATTGGTTATTTATTCTCCCTATCCCCGTTGGAGTCATTGACAAGATCCAAACTATTTGTAGAATATTCGTATGGTCTTCTAAATATCCTTCTATATCTTGAGCTTCCTTATGTCTATCAAAAATGAAGGGGGGTATGGTATTCGGGATCATAGTGCATGGAATGAAACTTTACTAAGACCTTATGAAAGATTCAATCCAAGACGAATTCATTGTGGGTATGATGAGTACATCATTATTACATCAAAGGGGTTGAATTTTGGCAATGAAAAGTTAAAGCTTCTGATTCACCACTTATCAAGAGGCTTATGGATCTCCGGAGTAAAATCTTGAGTGGAATGAATGGAGTTGGGGAGGCAAACATGAAAATGATAGAGTGATTTGCTAGAGGAAAGAAAGGGGTTAAAAATGCATATAATTTCTTCAAGCCAAGAGGACCTTTGGTGATTTGGGAGTTATTTGTTTGGAGGGCAGAAATATTACCAAAGCATCGTTTCATATTATGGTTGCTAATACATGCCAAATTACAAACGGCGGATCGGATGCTCTATGAGGAGAACAACTAATGTGTCCTCTATCATCAACGAGAGGAGTTCAATGATCACTTATTCTTTGAGTGTCCTACCACTATGGCTCTTTGTGACAAAGTAAAACATTGGTTAGAAATTCAACATGATTTTTCAATGTTAAATAAGCCATTTTAGATTTTTGGACAGCATTACAAAGATGGTAACTGCAAGACAAAGGCTCGATATCTTGACATCTCAAGCATGATTTTTGTGTTTTGGGAGGCCCGCAACAAGTCTCGCTATGAGGGAAAGACACCAAGCGAGGAGATAATACTTCGGAAGATTCAAATACATGTGTTCCAATTTTTAAATCATGCTTGAGCAAATGGAGGTCCCGATTTTTGGATATCATCCGGTATTCTGTCTACCCATTTTTATGATTTTGTTGAATGCGCTACTTGTTGGATGTTGATGTCTTGAAGAGTTCAGTGTTAAAAATATGCAAGCGATTCAATGTGTCACATTAGACAACATATATCCAAATGATATGTTTAAATGTTGATGACATGTAAAAGAAGTTATCTCAAGTGTAGAGGTCCAAGCTTTAAAATGAACTTGTATGTTTTAATTCTACTTTGAGAATACTCAATTCTTAAAGTATATTTATACAAAAATAAAAAATAAAAATATCTCTCTCTCCTTTTCTTTTTTAACTCTTCATTTTAATAAAAATTAAAATTCATTATCATAACAATTTTATACTCTCAGCCCATCATCTATAAAAAAAAATAAATTAAAAAAATTATAATTAATCGAAATAAAAAATATATAATATTATCTCAATCATTATCCACTTCTCACTTCAAAATCATTTTAAACTCACTCCTCAAATGAAATCGCCCGACAGTGCCGCGTGATTGAACTTCATTTCGCGAGCACTTTGACATGTGCACCACAAAAGTCCAAAACAACACATTTACTTGGCATTTCATTTCATTTCATTTCATTTCAATAAATGCCTAGCTTTATATTTAGAGGCAATCATGTACGCTTGGCAAAAGGCTAAAGCAGAAAATGGTTTCTATGCAGCTGTCTGTGTTGTGGCCGCTCCTCTTCCTCCTCCTCCTCCTACTCTCCTTCGTCTTCTTCTCCGGCCGACGGAAAGGCAACAATCTCCTCCTCCCCAACTCGCCTCCGGGTTTACCTTTCATTGGAAACCTCCATCAGCTCGGCGCTCTGCAGCACCGCTCCCTTGCCTCGCTCGCCCTCCGCCATGGCCCTGTTATGCTCCTCCACCTCGGCCGACTCCCCGTCGTCTACATCTCCTCCGCCTCTGCTGCTTCCGAGGTCTTGAAGACTCACGACCTCGTCTTCGCCAGCCGCCCCAGCTCCACCATCTCCGACCGCCTCTTCTACCGCGCCCAGGACGTGGGCTTCGCCAAGTACGGCGACGTGTGGCGGCACGCCCGCCGCGTGTGCGTCCTCCACCTCCTCAGCCTCCGGCGCGTCCGCTCTTTCCGCGCCATCAGGGAAGAGGAGGTCGCTCTCCTCGTCGCCAACCTCCGCGCCACTGCTGGAGCGCCGGCTCCCGTCAGCGAGATGATCACCGAGCTCACCAACAACGTGCTGTGCCGGGTCGCCTTCGGCCGGAAGCAGTTCCTGGAATTAGGCGGCGGGACGAATGTACGCAAGATGTTTGGGGACTTCCTGACGGTGTTGGCGGAGTTTCCGGTCCGAGATTTTGCGCCGTGGCTGGGTTGGCTTGACTGCCTCAGCGGGTTGGACGCGAGGGTAAACAAGATCGCGCTCGAATTCGACGGGTTCATCGAAAAAATGCTCGTGGAGCACGAGACAAGAAGACGGAAGAGCAACGGCGACGGTGGAGACGCGACGGCGGAGGATTTCGTGGACATTTTACTATCGTTGGAGGCCGCAGAGGGCGCTACGCTCAGCAGAGACACCGTCAAGGGCATAATCTTGGTACCAAAATCACCTTCTTCTTCGTCGTCTTCTTCTTCTTGCTGAATTCAACTATTTGTGTTCTCTATTCAGGACGTGTTCGGCGGTGGAACTGACACCACGTACACTACATTAGAATGGGCAATGGCGGAACTCATCAAACATCCTCAGAAGATGAGGATCGCGCAAGAAGAGATTCGCAGAATCGTCGGATCCAAAGAAACCATCGCAGAAGAGACAGTAGAAACGATGGATTACTTGACGGCGGTGATCAAGGAGGCTCTCCGAATGCACCCGCCTCTCCCCTTGCTGGTTCCCCACGAGGCGACGGACGACGCCATGATCCACGGCTTCCTCATTCCCAAAGGCACCAGAGTCGTAATCAACGCCTGGGCCATCGGGAGGGATCCCGATTCATGGGAGCAGCCGGACGAGTTCATTCCTGAAAGGTTCCTGAACGATAACGCGGCCGTCGATTTCATGGGACAGCACTTCCAGCTGCTACCATTCGGAGCAGGCCGCAGAAGCTGCCCCGGAAGCACCTTCGCCATCGCCACTGCCAGACTAGCTCTGGCAAACTTGCTGTGCCATTTCGACTGGGAGCTGCCGAACGGGAAGAGAGGGGAGGAGCTGGACATGGACGAAGTATTTGGGGTTGCAGTGCACAAGAAGTCGAGTTTGATTCTTGTAGCAAAGCCTCGAGGGATGCATGCAACAGCAGCTTAAGGAGCCTCTGATGAACTCTAAACGTGATTATGCTATATATAGTTTATGATAATTAAGGGCATTGTAAACTGCAAATCTAATAAATTTGTCGAACGTCTTTTCAGAATCTAGTACGCTAAAAAGTTGTTTCAAATTGTTTGCGTGAAGAGGTTTCCTTACTCGATTTGTACATATTATGCAAGATCATTAGATGCTTGTGCCTATGAAAGATCAGTGTTCTTCTTATTAAAAAAGGAAAAAAGAAATTGCCTTCTTCTTCTTCTGATTCCTTTTTGAGTGTCTTATTGTCCTGCTTACTGTCTCTTTATTGGTTACTTCTCTTCTTCTTCTTCTTCCCGTCGAAATGCCGACAAGCATCTCCCCACCTCGCCTCCTGATCTCCCTTTTTTCGGCAACCTCCATCAGATCTGCGCGCAGCCCCACCGCATTCCTTGCCTCGCTTGCCCGCCGTCATGCTCCTCCGCCTCGTCCGCGTCCCCGTCGTCATCCTCTCCTAGATCTGCCGCAGCTGCTGAGGAGACCCTGAAAATGCAAGACCTCGTGTTCGCCGCCCGCCCCGACTCCGCGATCGTCGATTGCCTCCGCCACCTCTCCCAAGACGCGGCCTTCGCCAACGCGTGTGCGTGACGCGTGTTGGATTGCAAGGGTGTAAACATAGTCCCACATCTAAAATACATAGAAAAGATCATGAATTTAAAAGGATGAAAGATATCTCCATTGGCATGAAACGGAGAGCTCAAGAACAAAACCATGAAAGCTTAGATTCAAAATGGACAATATCATATAAGATCTAAACATTTTTTAGACCCAATAACGCATCCGTCCGCTCGTTCCGGGCCGTCAGGGAGGAGGAGGTCTCCCTCTTCGTCTCTGATGAATTACAATTTCGATGTGCATGTGATGTGACATGAACGCTTAGGATATGACGATATGATAGTGTGAACATCATGTTTATTGTTCATGCTACATCATGAATAGGACGCTTCACACATTAAAAATTATGGACATGATTCACACGAAAAAAAAAAGAATATGAATCATGCTGTGTCATGAATATAAGTATAATGTTCACACGAAGAAAAAAACAATGATGATCAATAAGATTCATGGGGAAAACAATGATGATATGATAGTGTAAACATGATTCACACATTAAAATGCATGGGTATGTTTGCGGTAAGGAATGAAATATCAATTTTTTTTTACTCTTTCGTTCCTTCAATCAATTTAATGATTCACACATTAAATGCATGTTTAGTATGCTTTTAATGGAGTAGGTATAAAACTAATCCAATTGAAAATTTAAATTATTTTGAATTTTTTTTATAGTTTGAAGCCTAAAAAACAATAGAATCAATAATTGAGATATCTATAATCTAATTCAAGATGATAAAATTGACCTGATCTAAATTTATCTGTGTAATTATATAAACAATTGATTCCAGGTTTAATTGTATACCTAGCAAACTACTGATTAGTTTATCCTCAAAGTGACGTAAGCACTTCTTGATTTATCAATGACAAATTTTTATGAAATCGAATCAATCTAAAGATTAGTCGTCTATGTTAAGAGCCAGATAGTCGATGCTAATTAAAAAAAAACTATTGATTAGTTGTCCTATATATCACTAATTAAGAGGACCAATTGCCATACTAAAATTTCTAAATCCTAACATGAGTATAAAACATGATCAAATTTAATTTAATCTCATTAGATAATAGTCA
>JBBMKF010000059.1:3779445-3789673 GCA_037834155.1 Curcuma caesia
TTAGCCAATCACTTTCATATGGTATCAAAGCAGGAGCTTCATGCTCAAATTCTACCCATGTCAAAAAAAAAAAAAAAATTCATCGGCCTACAACACTGATTGACAAACAATGTGTTTTTTTTCACCTCAATGCTAATATTGTGTTGGATTGAATTGAAGAGGTGCAACAGCTACTTTATTTTGGAAATTGAGTTAAGTTTTAAAAACCATTTGCGGTCAATAAAACAGCATAGTGCATATAAACAAATTACTCAACACGATTCTCTTATAGATATATGATTCAAAAAAATTCACACCTATAACATAAAGATTATGTAAAAAAGAAAATGCAAATACAAGAACTTTTCCACTACTTTTGTCCTTCAGGTTCACACCATGAATCATTTTTCTTATTTTTGACTTGTAATTGTAACCAGGCATGCATTGTAAGGATCATGATTCATATTTAATGGCACAATATGATTAATGGAGCATGTTGATCATGCTTCATAGTAGAAAAGAACATCTTGATTAGATAAATACAAAGTATTGTGATTTGTTCTTATTGAAATTTGAGATGAAACACACAACATGATATTTCATTGTCAATGGTTTTTGACAATAATACAATTATCGAGTTCAACCATTTTTGTTGATTTTGAGTCTTATTGACATCGACTCAATTGACGAGAGAAAGAAGCTACCGCTTGATGATATGTGAAGTGGAAGAGGAACATGACTTCACTGTGGCAACACTTCTTCTTAGTCATACTTCAAATTTTCACAAGACACACACTCCTCAATCATCATCAAGTGTTGGTTCCACTCTAATTGACTCTAAATCTCCATGTGACAAAGTTTCTTGTTCTAAACCGTCATTATCTTCAAGATTCAACACTACCTAACCTCTGCACTTTCACGTTTGATAAAAAATTCAACTTTTTTTCCTTTGAGAACCTCGTGTTATTTAGTTTGTGGAGTTTAGTTTTACGATTATTTAAAAAGGAAAAAAATGCAAATACAAGAACTTTTGTACAATTATCAACTTGAGCTTCGTACTATGAATCAATTTGCTTTATAACTGTAATTGTAACCAATCATGTATTGCAAGGATCATAGCTCATATTTAATGACCCAATATGATTAATGGAGCACACTGATCATGATTCATAACAGAAAAGGAGACTTAATCAAATCTTGATGAGATAGATATAAAGAATTGTTTGATTTTGACTTCATTGAGATTTGAACTGAAATGCAAAATATGATATTTCAATGTCATTGGTTGCAATTATTAAGTTCCCACTTTTTGTTGATTTCAACTCTTATTGACAAAGCAATTGACAAGAGAAAGAAACTACTACTTAATGGTACATGGAGTGGAAGAGGAAGATGGTTTTGTTGTGTCAATACTTCTTTTCAATTATAGTCAATTTTAAAATTTGTAAGACATGCACTTCTCAATCATCATCAAGTGTCAATTCCACTCTAATCGTTGAGTCTTAGTCTTCATGTGATAAAATATCTAATTCTAGATTGTCATTGACTCTAAGATTCAACACTTGCAGATATGTCTACTTCCACATGTGACAAGTTAATCTTTTTTCTTCTTTGAGAGTGTAGTGTCATTTAATTTGTGGAGTTTAGTTTTAAAAGATGTAACTTTATTTTAACCTTTTTTATAATTGTACAAAATATTATTTGTATTTATGATTTAGAAAATCATTTTGTGTCAGTTGGCACTTGAAAATTTTATAGTTTTGGCTATTGGCATGCGAAACAAATTTGAGAATCTCAATACAAAGTGAGGACCAAGCTTTCATAAGTGACTATGATAAAGCATCCATAAGTTGTGGTAATAGAGCTTCCATGACGGCTAATCTTCAATGAGCAATAGCATTGAAGCTTTCGTGAGCGACCAAGATGAAGCTTTGCAAGTGACAGTGAGGGCTAGAATTTTGTGAGCAATTACAAAGGCTAGGTTTTTGTAGTCTAGCTTCGCTAGTGACCAATGTTGGAATTTTTGTCCCCTTTTGCATTTATGCAGTTAAGTTTTTTGATGAGTTGGGCAAAGGGTTTAAGTTAGATTTGTCGATTTATTTAATATACATGTGAAGTTGTGCAAGATCTACCATGTATACAGTTGACTTGGCATGCCCAAGGTGATTGATGGCTCGAGGTCTATAAAAATCAAAGGATAACATAGGGATTGTCTGTGGAGATCAGAGGATGGTGTGGCCATTTGAAAGACCGCAAGATGAGGTCTATGGAGATTGGAGAAGGATGTTGTGAACATTTGAGGGATTTCTAAACAAGGTCCATGGAGATTGGAGAAGAATGACACAAGCATCTATGGGACCGTGGAATAAGGAGCATCAGAGCAGTGCAAAGCTGAAGGAAGAACTACGTAAGTGAAGGCATGAAGGATGACACGAAAAGAGGAGCTGAAAGCTCGGTGCATCTGAAAGATGAGTAAACTTGATGGGAGAAAACATCAAGACTTGGAAAGATTCCACGAGAGATGTGAGAGGAGTGACTTGTGTACATGGGACAAGGATGGATGGCAATTTAAGTAGACTTAACCATTGATATAATCGAAGTCAGAGTTGTTAGTCGACTGATGGTTGGAGATTAGTTAAATTGTGACGAAACAACTTTTCAAAATATTGTAGTTTGCCAGGTGACGGGAAATGAGTCAATTAATGGATGAGTCAACTAATAATCCAATTAGTCGACTAATACACTAAAACTCCAAATTGATTTGTTTGGGGTACTGTGGTTGAAATAGTTGACTAGTTGACTCATCATTCGACAAACTTATATAATGTTTGCTAGTCGACTGAACAATCTTAGGATAGGACAGTCGATTGAGACTTTAGGATTGATTCAAATAGGGTCGAAGATAGAAAAGTAACGATAGGATTCGAATAAGATGTTGGAGTCAACTAATGGCTACCACATCAGCATGACAGTAGACAAGTTTAAATTCAATAAGAAGGCTATAAAAGGAGCTGAGGTAGATGCGAAAGTAACAATTCTCAATTTTCTAGCATAAAATTGTTGTTTCATTGTCAAGCTTCTTGTATTTATTTCTTCTTATATTTTGAAAATCATATACCCTAATATTTAAGATGTTTTTCCACCTTCAGTGCTTAACTGAGGAGGAGAAAGAAAGATAGTGACATTTGAGAGTGATCCACTTGAAGCATCATAGGCCATGGATGAACCTTGGGAGGTTGTCGAACTATGTTAAATCATTGCGTATATGTGTGCTTTTATTGTGTTCTTTACTTTCCATTGTGTATTTTTCTATAGAACACTAACATCTCGGAGTATTCACCCCATCCACCACATCGGCATCAGATCCAGCAACCAGGATTGACCTTCCATGAGCAACTGTGATGAAGCTTCCATCAGCAACCGAGATCAAACTTTCTTTGTGTGTGTGTGTTGGGGGGGGTTGGAGGGGAGAAGAGGGAGTCTTCTGTTTTCCTCCTATAGGTCTTCTTCCTTTTCTCTTCTATGTGGTCAGCACCACATGACGTTATGCCCAACACAACATCTGCACCGCATCATAGTTGGGGACCAAATCCTAGCTTGAAACTATATTTCAAACCATGATCAGATCAGATCAAATATTGATCAAATTGCCATGATTTTTTTTTAATTCATATTTTATGATACAGGATCATTTTACAACCGATATGGGAATTATATTGATGCACTGTACTAGTCGAACTGCTATTCTTACCAATTTGAAAAAACATGTAATATTTATGCAAAAAATCATAAATTAATGGGCAACATTAACAATCTTTTAGGAAGCATAATCATCATGTAATTTCTCAACTCATCAAATTCCTCACTCTTCATATTGAGCAATTCTTTTTATTCATTCTAATGCAGGAAACATATGAATATTGCTTATACTTGATATAACTCTCTTGCTTGTAAGGCTTTTGCAACCATGCAGTTTTGTTCCAAACCATTGACAAAATATCTTTATGATTATCACATTTTTTAGTTAATTGATCTCTTCCCTTCCCATTTTATCAATTTTTTATATATGGATTAATCTAGAGATAAACTTGACAGGTCAGCTTCTCCTTTAATTGATTCCTATGGACATTAAATCAGATTGAAATAATAAATCGGCTTGTTACAGATGTGCCAGTTGAAGATCAGCAAAATACATGAAGTAAATGAAACCATATGTACTAATCCCTAAAAACAACAAAAATGAGAAAGAAAATACAACAAAACTGAGAGAGGTAAATTATGTGAAGGCGGAGGTTGTGAAAAAGGGATTAATAGGACAAAGTGAGGATATAGATGGTTAGTGAACTTTTGGCCCAGTATAATCCATCCAAGAATGCAATAGAAAGTTGTTTTGGAAATAAAGCAGTGTTCATCTTTTTAGCAATACATACATGAGTTGAATCAATTAGAGTGGAAGCATTAGAGGTAAATCAAACAAAACTCTAGTTAATATAATATAAAAGAATTAAATTGATTTTGAAGATTAATAGCTTTCCATAGAGCTCTGTTGAAGGATAATATCCCTGGAGCCTTGCATGGTTGGATGATTTTGATATTGGTAACCCTTATGGCTTGTTGTTATCCATAAGTTTCTTTCTGCTTCTTCTTATTGTGACAATGAATGTTTGCACACATTCCTACAGCCCTTCTGATGAGAAGTTCGTCCTTAAGATTTGCTGAAGCCTTTTATTTTCCAGGTATAATCAGGAAAACGAGGACGGTCATGGAATGCTTGCATCGGTTTTGCAGGGCGTGCATCGACAAATCAATGCGGCTTGGGTATGCTGCAAACAATATTTACCTTTTGAGCTTATACTGGAGTAAAATCCAGTCTAACTGGTTCTGAAATAATATAACTAGCTTGGTTGTTCTTGCACTTGAACTAAGTTGAAATGCTCTTATTCATTCAGGAACAATGAATGTCCAGCATGTCGTACTCATTGTGCGAGTCGGCGATCTTTAAGAGACGATCCAAATTATGATGCACTTATTGCAGCTTTGTACCCAGATATTGATAAGTATGAGGAAGAGGTAAGTGATTCTGAATTTTGTTTCTACATCAGGTACTTTATGCAGTTCCCTTTTGCTGAGAATGGCTACTTCACTCTGTCAATCCTTTGGCTTTAGGAGTTATCTTTTCACGAAGAAGAGATGTACCGGAACAAGAAGGTACATTCTTATTCGAGGAGACTAAGGGCACAATAAGTTATTAATTTTTTTAAGCTCCATACCTTATAGTTGACATTTTTTTCCCCCACAAAAGCTACAAGAATCCATAGCTGAGATATTTCGACGACAATCTGAGGCTGTTGGTAAGAGAAAGTCAACAGCAAAATCCACAGCTGCAGCTTTTGTTAGAAGATCACAGGGAAGTTATCGCAACTCTGGGAGAGGTGGTAGCTGCGGTCGTGATGCTACAGCTGCAAGCTCAGATGATGACGATGATGAAGCAAATGCAAATGATATTGTAAACAATGATTCATCTGCAGATGAGCCCTCTCCGGATAGAAGGCTCAAAAAAAGACGCAAGAGGTGGAGCACACCACGATCCTCCCCTGCCAAAATCAATGCTGGTGCTGGCAGCGATGATAATGTTGATAATGAAGCTAACAGAGAGCACATTGGAACATCTTTGCAAGCTGGGAGCAGGGATATTCTTGCATGGGGTAAGAATGGCGCACGCAGCCAAACTAGACATGGTAATATGAGCGGCTTAAATGGTCGGATGTTCAAGGGTGGGCGAATAACCAAATTGGTGGACTATCTCCGAAGTTTAGACGACAATGACGATGAGGTACAATAACAGTAAGGACACTACCATTTTTCTTGTACCTTATGTTGTGAATTTCTCAAAAGCTATATCTTTATCTAAATTCTTTTTTCAGTTGGATGTGCATCTGACCTTGGTTCCTCTGGACAAAGAGAGAGTACCAAATTTGGAACAGCCAAATCTTTGTTGCCGACCAACATTATCAATTAGACATCTCTGTGACGTGAGTTTCTGTTTCACCTCTCCCATTTCAATACCTGAAATACTTGTGTAATTCTTGACATGGAAGACAACAATGTGGGTTCGCGTGCGCAGTATATTGCTCTTCAGACATCAATTCCAGCTGAAGAAGTTCAGATATATACAAGAACACGGGAACGTGTAGCCTCTGCGACCAACCAATCGAGCTCCATGGATTCAGCTAGTAGCGAACTATTTTCCGGGTTGCAAAAGTTAGAAGCGCAAGAATCACTTTTAACCTTGTACAATTCCTTCCTCATCAAAGGAGAGCTGGTGAGTTATTGCAACTGACACAGTCGATTAGTTTCTCGCGATGTAACTCCACTTCTTAGTCCATTTTCACCGTTCAGGTTTTGATCTACCATATGGGAATACAAACATAGAAAGGGCTCACCAGTTCTTCATTTATTTCCTGAATTCAAGGATGTACATATTATACAAACAGCAGAAGATTTCAGGAGGATTTGGCTTCGCTGGTAGAAATTGCTTCAGGATTTCATCAAAGATGGGTGAAAGTAAGTCTCTTGTTCGTGTTCAAAAATTAACATGATCATACCGATTACGTTCCAAGGTCTTCAAAATTGTCTCGTACTTTATTACAAAACATTTTCCGAGAATGATTTCGATGAGTTTTGCTATTGAATCTTTGTGTTGTTCTTCACAGTTGTGATTTAACAAACTATGGCAGAAGAAATATGGAGTAGAGTTCGACTTTGTTGTTGTAGTTGTTATACGAGAGATCCTTTATATTTCATAGAAATTTCAGGCAAAAGGAAATGCTTTTAGAAATAATTTTAGGCAAGATTGAAGGAAAAAATTTAGTAAACATTTGGTTTTAATATCAATCATTGTTAAGAAAATGAATAGAAAATTTGATATTTATCTTTAACATGAAATTTATTATTCTTAATTTTCTTGTGAGCTGAATTGGAATGTGAAGAATTAGTTATTGTTCTTTTCTATTATCACTAATAAATTTTGACAAACTTCTCAATTCGTTGGAAAACGATAATAAGTTGGTAAAAAGAAATTTACAAACTTACCCCTTAAAAGTTGAAATGTCTCGTCCAAATTTCAACCGTTGACTTTTCACATAATAATTTAATATTTTTTTTAAAAAAAATTACTCCTTAAAATTTGAAATGTCTTTTAAATTTTATCTCTTTCAGTAAAAGGTGGAATTCGGCACCCAAATGGTTCCACACGATCAATCTCATGATCATCCGTGAGAAGGTAAATCGAGAAGTTGTAATTGGCCACGACGGAGGAGGATATTGTCTCGAGTTCATTGAGATTCGATTTTTGTCTATTTCAACAATTCTGTTTTGTCATAATCAATTCAATTATGTCCTGGAGATCCTTTAAATTTTATCTCTGTTGCAACATCAAACTGCCCCTTTGTCATTAACATCTTTTTACTATAGATGACAATGGGGAACGTAAGGGAGTCTTCTCCATGATCTTTCCTTAGCCATCCAGTGATCCAAACTCAGATTGACTATAAACATTTCAAATCGGTATACAAAATTCAAAAATTAAAAATTCGATCGATTTACATCTAGTTCGCTTCTCCAAATGCACCATCTTCATGATATCTAATCATTTGCTATTCATTTGTTCTTAGTTTACTCAATGCAAACTAAACATAGTTTTCGATAATCTAATTGTGGCCATTCGCAAGAAGAGCAAGAAGATGAGACATCCAATGTATCGAAGGGGAGAGAAACGAAAAGAGAGGGAAAACAATAGAAATAGGAAAGGAAAAGAAAGGAAGATTTTTTAAAATTATCAAAAGGTGTGCTTATAATTATTTTTTACTTAAAAAAAACTATTTCTAAAATATGCTTGATTATATAACGCAAACTATTTCACAAAATAGCTCATGAATAAATTTTAGGGCAAAAAATAAAGAAAGTATTTTTTTTATCAAAAGACTCTCCATTGCCATGTAAAATGATATAATTTCCTTTAATATTATTTTTATTATTATCCTGTGTATATCTCCTGTCAAAATCTTGAATAAGTAGAGTACATTGTAACAGCTATGATATTGTAACGGTTACAACTACAATAATTGTAACAACTATTATAACATGAAAAATAATATTAAATAAAGAGAACTAAAATTTTTTAAAAGATATGAAAAGTCTTTAAATGATATTTTTTAGACCTAGTCTGAATTATACCTAATAACAAATGTAGATCTTTGAATAAATTTCAATTTGAAAGATTATACATCCCGTAATTTAATCTGAGATAAAAATTATGATTGCTCAAAACTTATCTAACATTCATAAGTATTCATTCAACTATGATTTCATTCGGCTATATCATGCCCAATTTAAATTTAAACAAAAAATATAGAAGAAAGACACGGATAAAAATAATATAATAAAAAATAATCAAGTGATTGTTTAAGGAAGTAGAACACCCTTAAAATAAAAAATCAAAATGAAACGTCATTATCTTAATGATTTCAAAAATATGAATCGCCCTTTTGATCTTTGCCCTAGATTTTAGATCAAAATAATTTTTTAATAAAAAATAATTTGTAAATTATCTTACATTTAGTTCTGATAAATCAAAGATTTTGACCATTATAACCTTCGTATCGAACATTAATACTTGCTTGTATCTAAAATTTCATTAAAATAAAAAAAATCATTTACAAATATTATTTTAATAACAATAAATATCACTTGCATTCAGAATCTTCATCTACAATCCATCATTTTACATGCCAATTTTTTAAACTTACTGCAGAAAATCAAGCCAAACCAGCAAAAACACAAACTAAATTTAACAAGAGAGCAGTTTTTGTATAGATCTAAACTTTTTTTTTTTTTACTTTTAGTTGAATTTAACTACAATGCAAGAAATATCATCTTTGCTCTTCCTTACAACAGCCTCTTCTGTCAAATTCTTGGCAGCTGTTTGAGGATCCTTTGCATCTTTGATGAAATCCACTGCCTCTTGGTTCGACATAACCTGACGAAAGAAAACATTAAAAAGATTTTATTCTGTCAATCTTTTGAAGGAGATGATGTTCTTGATTCTACATAACCAATATGAAGCATATACATTATGATTAAAGTCACTGCGAATCATTTTGGTTGAGTTCATTACCTTCCATAAACCATCACTAGCCAGTATTAGCAACTCTGTATCATCATCTACAGTTTCGTCGACAACGTGGGGTTCCGAACTCAGGTGCTTCTTCAAGCTCCCATCTCCAAATGCTCTCGTCACAGCCAGCTGCCCATCCACACGCGGAACATCTCCTGAAACCGTATATTTATATGAATGGTTCATTCTCTTTTTAAGGATGATACACCCTTTGATTCCTAAGTAAACAAGTAATTTCTCAACCGCGAACTCTACAGCTCTGAACATTCACTCAAATGAACTTATGGTTCATGACGAAGAAATTTAGTCAGAATACATATTTTACAAAACCTAATATATCCGATCAACTGGAGATGCAGATGTAGCGCCGAACTAACAGGTTAACACTAAAAGTATTAAGAAGAGTTTATTTTAGTAACTGAACATCTAGTTTATGTCACAACACTGCTTGAGAACAAGTATGTAATCATCAAACTAAAAGCAGCAAAATCTGAGTACTTTCCTTTTTCAGACTTCATTGTTTCATAATCTTGATTGATTCACCTTAAACGCTAGATGCATGACCGTATAATGCGTTCATGTAAACATAATTCTTCAAGTATCATCTCACATAGTGTTTTTTTCCCCTTGATCTAGTGTGTACAGTATAACTGAACAACTAAAATTATAGTAACAGAACTTACGGTTCTATACACCTCTATTCAGTGTGTAAACAACAAAAACACACTTTGCGTCTTCTCCACATTGATTGTCATGCTTCAATTCTCCACATTGATCTACAGTTTCCATTCCTTTACTTGACGAAGAGTATATGTTAGTGAACTCTTCATTATTGTCCATTGATCTTAACAATGCTAAATTTTGGGTTACCTAATATACTCTTAATCCAGCCAAAGGTAATGGATCATGTATCTATAAAATTAATTCAGTAATTTCAGAAGTATACATCTGCAATATTTCTCAAGTAAATCTTCAACAACAACTAAATAAAAATAAAACACATAGTTTACCATGAATGTTTGACACAAAACCACCCTTTTCTTCGACCATTTCTCGGTCCATGCTCGGTTCATG
>JBBMKF010000059.1:3789773-3815730 GCA_037834155.1 Curcuma caesia
AACGATCGCGAGCCTTGGTGTAGCAACCGGAGACTATAAACCAAGTAAAAACAAATTGAGTATTTGTGATTTATTTTTCCTCTGCGTATTTACTCTAAGTTTGAAAAGAAACAAGTTTTAAACGAAATGTGACACACGTTGTTCATCACCCCTCTAACGCTCTCTTTCAATCCTATAATTAATATTAGCGCGAAGGCGCTCTAAATTGGTGCAACCACCATTCGAGCAATTTTTTTCATTCATTTTTCGTTTTCTTTTCTTTCTCTCGCACTACTAATCCAAAACCAAGTCTTGGTACATTTCGTTTATTTTTTTTTCTTGCAAGAACTCTACATGGCCCATCAGCAGAGCTTCAGTATAGTTCGTCCTCCCCCTCTAACGCTCTCTTTCGATCCTATAATTAGTATAAGTGCGGAGGCGCTCTGAATTGGTGCATCCACCATTCGAGCAATTTTTTCGTTCATTTTTCATTTTCTTTTCTTTCTCTCACACTACTAATTCAAGACCTAGTCTTGATATATTTTGTTTAGTTTTTTTTCTTGCAAGAATTCTACATGGCCCATTAGGAGAGCTTTAGTACAATTCGTCCCCACCCCTCTTTTGTGGTGAAGACTTTAGCTATTAGAAGAGACGGATGGAGTATCACCTGAAGAGAGAAATGGAAATGTAGATCGTAATCCAAATTGGATTCACATTACCTGCCAACGAAGAAGGAGAACCGGTGGGGTGCCAAAAATAGACCACCGATATCAAACGGAAAATCGAAGTCAATGTCAACACTACTCAGACCCAACAATGCGGCTTGTCCAAAGAAGAGCTTAACTATGTCAGCCCCTTCATCAACGCAAAAGATCTAGAGGACAAATTAATCGAAATGCACGAAGGAATCGACAACACCAAGGTATATAAATGAGACCTATATTTAAATAAATTATTTAACATTAAAATGTAGGACGGTGAATCAGCGAATTAACTACACACCCGAATCCAAGACAAGCTCAACGGGTTGCACTCGATCGAACAACAACTGGAAAATTGTGACGTAATAAAGTACGCAATAAAAGCATTTCTAGAAATACTTTATGGGCATTGATGGTAGATGCATACAAGGTTTAAGGAGACCTTACAAAAATTAAATTAGATAAATTATTTTCTGAATTCGAATTACAAGAACAGATTAACTCTAGTCAAGCCAAGAAAGGTGTGACTTTGCTTGCAGGTCAAATCAAGAACAAGGAATCTAAATCAAAGTCCCAACCCGAGTCAGAATCCGAAGACGAATCGGATTTAGATGAAGACAATGAAGAAAACTAACTTTTAAATTAGTCATCCTAATCTGAAAAATATTCAAGAAGAAAGGGTTCATCAAGCTAGAAATCAAGAAGGTAGTCCAAGGAAAGGGCAAACAATCGAGACCAAACAAAACCACAAAACTCAAGTCGGAAGTGACCTGCTACGGATGCAATCAAAAGAGTCACTACAAGATCGAGTGTTCGAACTCAAAAGAAGTGAAGAAGCAAAGGAAGAAGAAGGCACTAAAGGTGACTTGGGACGAGTCTTCATCAAAAGAATCAGACGATGAGGAACAAACTCATGCGAGCTTCATGGCTCTAATGGTGAAAGAACAAGTGGCCAAAATCGAGTCTAAGTACAAAGCTGAGTCCAAGTCAAGCCACGATCCGTATCTGATTTAGACGAACAAAATAATGAGATAACTTCTCCCTTAGTCGATAAGCTTTGTTCCATGATTTCATGTTTAACTAGGAAATTAGTTAAAGCCCAACATCAGGGTCACATTACTCCTTAAGGAGGTTAAAGCCCTTTAGGAGAAAACTAATCCTATTCCCTTGACCGACCAAATTTAAAAAGGAACCTCAACTCAAGTTCAAAGATTTGAGGAAGAGAATTCTCACTTGAAAAGTTAAGTTGAGGAACTAAAGAGTTCGTTGGAATGGTTCATATCGAGGTCCAAGTACCATTGATTCAAAGCTAATTCTAGTTATAAATCCTACATATCTTTAGTTAATAGATATCATAGAAAATGAGACCAAGCATGGGTCCCAAAATCAAATATGATTAACCAAGTATGACCTAATCAATATATCTAAGTCGTGATCCAAGGAGAGCCAATAGGAAAATTATTTCCTTATTTAGATAAAATTGCATGCTTGATTGATTTGATTAGTTATTTCTTTTGCATGCTTGTTAGTTTAATTTCATGTTTAATTTAGAACGGCTAGATAAGAAAAAAGGATTGTTTTACCTTGATAACATAGTATTAAGACGCGGTGAGATGATAATTCGTTATGGAGACTTAAGCCCTGTTTACATGGGAGGACGGAAGTAAAAAACTAAGAAAAATTTTCTATAGGGAAAGTTTTTCACTGTTTATTTCTTGAGAAAGGATGGATTACGCATCCTCACTACTGTTTACTTGTTGGATGGATGGATTCCTAAATCCATCCGCAGATCAATTTTTAAGGTTTTTTTCATCCGTCCAAACAAACAGAAAGTTGCGATCCATCCTCAATCGCGATCTCCCTCTCTTTCTCTCCCTCCCTCCCTCACTCCATTACGTCTGACCCAGACGCCACAAGCACAACAGCCAACCATGGGCTCTATCTCCCTCAAGATCAATGACGACATCGCTCACTTCCGCCGCGCCACCCTCTGCTCCTCCACCCTCCACCTCATCATACTAGCCTCCATTCTCACCACCAACCTCTTCGCTCTCTATGCCTTCACCTCCTCTCCCTCTTCCTTCTCTCGCCACTCACTCGACCCTGGCACCACCACCGACCCCCACAACATCTCCCTCATCTCTGAGCACATTGCCCTCATCGTCCGCAAGATCAAGTCTTCCCATCATCGCCTCCACCAGGTCAAACACGAACTCGCTGACTACGACACCTTGGATCCCGCCAATCCCTCCCTCCCAACCTCAAGCTTTTCCTTGCTCGCCACACCCTTCCCCTTGGCCACGACACTCACTCTAGCATCACCGAGATGGTCGCTTCCGTCGGCCATGGATCAATTTCATGAGGGGATTGGACTTTGGAAGCTTGGCTCTAGAGTTCTATTCCTGTTGCAACTGCCATAAAATAGTGACTTCGTCATTTTTTTTCTCTTTCCCTCTTTTCCGCGATCTTTTCCACAAAGATCCCATTTCTTTTCTTTTCCTCCACTTCATGGATATCTTTCCTTAGTTGATTCCTTTCCCTTATTCGTCCGCCCATCCAAGTAAATAGAGCATTAGCCTAAGTGTGTTCGGGTTATATAAGGAGTATCACGCACTCAACTAAGAGAAACTAACTGAAGTTACCTCACCGCATCATAAACTAGTTAGATTAGGATTTTGCACCAAGTAAATTAAGTGTACAATTTCTTAAACTAGCTTTGTCTTGTGAAGTGGTCCTTGATCCGATTAAGGTCTTTGTGCCTGGCCACAACTTGGAAGTCAAGTCTAGAAATGTCAATTAAATTGACTGAATACTAAATTTGAATCTAATCCAAGGTCAAACAACCTTCATCAAATACAAAATTAAGTTTAATCAAGTAAAATTGACAATCATCTCACAAAATCTAAAGTTAACATGATTGACAATTAGAATGAGTGAGACGTTAGAATAATTGAATCAACAATTAAAGTTGTTCTCTCAACATGAACTTTGCAAAATCAACCTCATAGGAACAAAAAATTGTAGATATAATAGAATTATTTATTTTATATTACTATCTTTATATTCCTCAGAACTAGTCTAGGTATTATCATAGAGTTCATGCACCTATAGCTTTAAGGAGTTTTTCCATCTCACAACACCTAGGTCTACTTTATTTGTGTACTGAGCCAAGTATATGAGCGTACAATGTTAGGGCTTAACCCCTGATTCCAGATATAGATATAGGACATCAAAATGAATCAAGGGGTATAAACTTAAAATCTTAAATTAATTATATTTGTGACTAACTTCCAACTAGACTTGATCATTTATATCATTTGAGTCGAGAGAAAGAAATTAGACATTTGTTTAAGGACAATTTATTAGATGAGTTAATTTCAAATATTACTTTTTCAAAATCTAGAGTCAATTAACCATGCTTTAGCAATGTTTAAATTTTAGCAAAATTGGGATGCATGCTTGGATTCCAAAACACATTAGCATCATTACTTAAGCTTTTTCAGAATTATTTTGAATTAAAATGCTTGGTGTTTAATGGTCTATTAGTAAGAAATTAAAAAAAAAATTAAGTGCATAATTGCTTGTCTTTTAATTTTCTAGTGTTAAGTAAAATTCACTAATCTTTTAATTGCATTTTTTAAGTGCTAAAAATAGCTAGTATCTTTGAAAATATAGGTGAGTGGACTTAATTTATTGAAAATTTTTATTCTTAAAAAAAAATTGTGGTTAGATTTTCAAAATTATTCTTTATTTTTTAAAAGCATTTCAAAACTATTTCAAGATTTATTTTCAAGGTACCCTTAATCATTTTGAAAAATATTTTAGCTAAGTAGCTTTTCAAAATGATTTAAAAAGCTTTGAAAACACTTTATTTTTGCAAAATGTGCTTAATTCTTCAAAAAATATTTCCAAAAATTCATTTTCAATCTATCTGGAACTATATTTTTGAAAAACTTCTCAAAAACACTTTATTTGATTGCATGATATATCATCAGAGATAACATTTTATAAGCAGAGGTTCAAAGCTTATTGAAAAAAAAAAATAGATGAGCTCCACACAAATTTACTTGGTTAAGAGATGATTGTCATCTACCAAATTAACCGAAAATGCATTGACTATTCTGTATTAATGGGATATGCCACTGTTTTTTCTTTTAAAATGGAATTGTAAAATGTGGTTAAACACGGACTACTGAAGTGATACAATACCTCTGCATGATGAAATAATTGACATGTTAAGAACTAACAAAATAAAGTCAGCCTAATGACTCTGGAAGTTTGCATTTTGTGATGATAATACTAGCACAAGTGAATATAAACAGTTTGGTAGAGTTGAATGACAAGATAAAATCTATGTAGCTGAGCCCCAGTAAGGATTAATACAAGTTGCTGTTGTAATAGTTATAGTATTAGTGCAGATGAAGACCTTTATGAGGAAAACATTACAAAGTTAATATGACAGAAATGATATCTTTGTTAGTAAACTACTATTGTTCAGTATGAGGATGGATACCTGATGTCTTTCTTTCCACCTAGGAAAGAAGGATCTTCCTAGGAGCTCAAATATATGATCTCTCATTTCATCATTAGTCACAACCAAACATCCAAGTTTAACAGCTGCATAAATCCAATACCTGATTCCAAATAATATAACTTTGTAACAACAAAATTGTGCAGGAATATATACTTAAAAGTACGCCAACTAGGAAGAAATAATTACATTGTAGAAGCTTATTTGATTAATTACATCACATAAAAAATTTGAGTTGTGGACTATGTTAAACAACACTCTATTTTCAGACTAAGCTTATCTTAAATTGTTTTTGTGATGTTTTATCAAGATTGTACTGAACACACTGTCATTATTCTTTCTACTTCACCAAGTTTATTTTATGTTGTTCATATGGTGCCTTGTACAGTTATGACTTGCTCCTCCTATATAGAGATCCATAGCTGGATAGAGACTATTCAAGAGAGTAAAGCCAGTATTTTCTTCTTTACGATCAGAGAAAAACCCATGTTATCTTCTGATGTTTAACTAGGGTAGATATACGTAATTAGGGGTTCCGGCTGAACAAAATTGTTTATAAGCTGATCTAGTGATTTTTGAGTTCTATTTGGAAATAGTTTAGGGGTGAGATTAAATATTAAGAACAGACACAGGTTTGGATTGATTTAATTTCTCATTGAGCCTAAGTTAGGCTCGACGACGACAACAACAATGATAAAACTTTTATTCTACTAAATAGGATCGGCTATATAGATCCTCCTACGTCATTTGACTCGATCCCCTACTATATCCTCATCTATATTTAAACAAAATTTATCCTAATTTAGCATTGCTAACTAAGTCTTTTTTGGTCTCTCTCTTCCTTTATTAATGTGAATTTGTCATGGTCTCATATTGCTTAACTGAGATATTTATTGGTTATCTAAGTATATGTCCATACCATTTTAAACACATCTCTCAAAGTTTTCTTTCAATAGATGTAATCCCAACTCTCTCTAATATTCTCTACACATCCATTTTAATATCTTCATCTCTGCAAATTTCATCTTTTGCTCGTATGCTTGCTTCATAACATCAATATTTAGCTCCATATAACATAGCAAGTCTAGCCGTCATTTTATAATACTTCCCTTTAAGTTTTATAAATACTTTGCAATCACAAAGAACACTTGACGGGATTCTGAACAGGTTGAACTGAACCAAATGGGTTTCATTGGTTGGGTCAAGTTGGGTTAGGGTTGTTTGGCTACTAAAATGCCCCCTCCCCCTCTCTCTTTTCTATCATTTGTAAGAAACCCAAATGTCCCCTGTACTCTCTAGTGCGACATTAGCATGGTCAAAATCGTTCTCTCCCTTGATTATTCCTCCTCTCTCCCAAATGTATTGTGTTGCTAACCACCTCAAAGCTCAAAGTGTTGTGTGTTGATAATCACCAATCATGGTGGCCTAGGAGTCTACACCACTGCTTACAAACAATTCATAGATTGTCAAAGGAGTAGCACTAATGTCTAATTAGTAGGAGACTATTAATAACACAATATCTAGCATACTCACCATTGCATGCTCAAACACCTTCTCTACCTCAATACACATGAGATCATTTATTTTCTTTTAAAACTACTCTATACTCTTTCCTTTGATACTTATCATTGTTAATAAGATAACACATTATTTTGCACTATTCAAGTCTAATTAAAGAGACTATTGATGACAAATAACAATGCATGACACAAAGGAAAACTAGATTACCAAGGATCCATACCAATCATCATTAGATCCACTTGGTGTCATGTACAATGCTCCTTCAGATCTCCATGCATCCAACAATTGCCTATTGTAAGGATCTCCCATAAGTGCTTGAATACGCTTATTATGAAGGATAATAAGCGGCCATTTGTTCTTGTTTCTTCTGAAAAGCTCACTAGCTACATCATTTAACTGTTCTATTTAGGCATACAACACAAATGTAAATATTGAGTATACAATGTAAATATTGAGTATCTAAAAAGTGATGTCAGAAGAGAACTTGAACATGATATATCCAAAATGCAAAATCAGAATAAGGAATGAACCTGAGACAAACTAAATCCACCATCTGCAAAGTTCTGCTGATAGAGTGCCACATTGGCTCCATCAATAATAGCATCATATCCCTTATTATCTTCCAACCATTCCTGGATATGTGGAAACAAATATAATAAGGAAAAAAACATCCTCACTTTTTGGTATTTTTTTTACTTCTCTTTTTCCCCATCTGCAACGTTTGGGTATATGTTCCTCCAAAAGTTTGTACTTGGTTGATAAATGCTTGAAGTACATATGAACATTTAGAAAAAAACAATATGCAATAATTAACTTAGCATGATGTTATAAAATGCATCTAGACATAACAACTACTAGCAAGTGTTCCTATCTTTTAAGACTAAACTGTGGTGACATGTACTTTGATTTCATTAGAAAAATTATTAGCATGGTCCAATTTGGATTTATTCTAAAATTGAGGTTTTACATTTTTGTAATAATAAATTTTTAAAGTTTTGTATGTTTTAAAAAGAAATTTGTTATAAGCCTTATCTTTAGGAGACTTGTCTTTATGATGGCCTATTAAAAAAAATTGCTCCATGTAATGAACATTCTTTAATTTATGATATATACACCCTTTTGTGAGTTTTAAGAGTTTGAGATTATCTCTCTACTGCATCAATTTGGTATTAAGTTCTTGATTCGGTTTCTATAAGAATTTTGAATTGTTTCCAATTAAGTGGAGTTCATGAGCCCTACTTTGTTTGAGAGACCCACTAAAATTTTCAACTATGATGTCTCCGTGCCTTGTTCCATTTGCACCAAGGTTGTTAGGTCTACAATCCAAGTCTTAGGATCTCATGATCCTATGGTTCAAATTGACCTAAACAATCAAATCTTAGTTATGATCTTAATTAGGCTAGGATCTCATGAGCCTACAATCCAATCTTATACTTCGTCATTATTCTTAAGTAGGATCTTGATTTGCATGATCATAAAGAAACATTCTCATAGGCATTTTAAATTTGGCATTCAATAATAAATAGAATTTTTTTCAAACCAATCGTCCAAAATAAATGCAAAGCTTCTCATTGATATGTAACTCTTGGAGGCAATTAACTTGTTATTTCTAGAGTAACTTTTATTAGTTGAACAACAACCGTTCCACTCAACTCCACATCTTGAGCATCCTATTTTTCGATGATCTATGAGACTTGTAGGTAACTATTAAGAGTGGTACCACTCAAAACAATGCAAACATTCCACTAAAAAGTTTGATTCAAGTGCAAATGAATCAATATCCAGAATTTGAACAAGTGATTGTTGAAATTACTTTCTATCCCAATAAGGAAACAAGGCCTATGGGATGAGGCAAAGAAGTTCTAAAAATCAATGTTGTTTTTATGCCTGAAAGATCTATATGTTTTTTTGTTTAATAAGAAGCAATAGAAAAATAGAAAAAAGATGAATGATTTATATATCAATTTTATTGAAGATACCTATTATGATAAGTTATAAAAAAACTGTCTATTAATCATATTGATGTTATAAAGAATATGTATGTAGTATAATTAATAATGTTAGTGCTAATGAGAGTAACAAATAATTTTCCTCCAATTATAGATTTACACCAAGAGTTAGTTGTAAGTTCTATCATTTAAATTAGTACTAAATGATGTTATCGAATATATCCAAGACAAAACTCCTTAACGAATACTATTTAAAAAACAATGTTGTATTGTGCTGATTGATGAATGTAAATTACATAAAATTGATACTTGAATTATGAAGATAAACTTTAGAAGCTAATATAGCATATTTAGGATGCAGGAATAGCTTCTAGATGAATTAAGACAAAATAGTTATTCATGTATTTGGTTACATAATGCACATTGAATATGAATTGCAATATAATTGTTATTAATCGTTCCTCCTATGATTGTCAAGAATACATGTAATATGTTAGAATTGTTATTCATGAACTAAGCTAAGAAATAAATATTCTTGTTATACTTTTACATTATTCTATTCATCGAGAATAAGAATTATATTCCTTGCCAATCCTTGTCTATAAATCAAACATTTTAAGATAAATGAACTAAATTTGAATATATGAAATATAATTTCAATCATAAGTAAATTAACAGTAACATGGAACATATAAAATTCAGATAAAAGTTTTATATGATTTGAATTTATGTTGTTAAGATATATAAAAGCAGACAGTTGAAACCCAAAGAGTTTCTAGAGTTTTATATGGGCATTGCATGTCATTAGGCTAAAAGAAAATTTTTATAAGATTACAATTTTGTCATATTCTATGAGAGTTTTGGGAAAAAAAATAATTTGTATAGATAAGAATGCTAAGATGGATACATGTGATTATTCATGAAGATATTATCAAAACTAGGATGATCCACAGTAATTAAGAGTAGCTCTAATCATAGTTTAAAATCTCGTGCCGTTTTGCCTATACAAGCAAAACATTTTGTGGAATATTGCATCTCTCATTGATAGAATATCCTCCTTATATATAAAGATAAATCCCTTAAAATTAGGGATGTGATAAGTATGAGCTAATTATAATCCATCTAGGGAATAAATTACACAAAATAAATCCCTACAAAATAGGGATAAAATAATAGGTTGCCTAGTTTGAATTTCAACACTCCCCCTCAAGCTAACCGATAAATGCTCTCCAAACCTAGAATCGATTTCAATTCAGTGATGTTCCTGGTGTTTTGAACGCACATGGTGGAGCATGATGTTTTTATTTTCAATTTTCTCACTAATGAAATGTCTATCAATTTTCACATATTCGGTACGGTCATGTTGAACTGGATTCTTGCAATAGCAATGGTTGATTGATTATCACACATAATTTGAATTGGATCTCTTATTTTTAGCATAAGTTCTATTAGAATCCATTGTAACTATATTCCCTCACAAATGTCCAGTGTCAGAGCTTGGAATTCAGCCTCAGCACTACTCCGAGCAACCACTGTTTGCTTTTTACTACGCCAAGTAACCAAATTTCCCCAAACGAACGTAAAATATCAAGAAGTAGATCTTCGGTCACTAGGTGAACCTGCCTAGTCGGCATCAATGTAAACCTCCCACGTTCATTTGTCTGTCTTTAGGAATATGAGTCCTTTTTTTGGGTTCCTTTTTAGATATCTCAATATTCAAATTATAGCATCCATGTGATCAACTGAAGAATTTCTCAGACTTTGGCCAACGTAGCTAACAACAAAGCTTATATCTGGATGAGTGTGAGTTAGGTAGATATGTTTGCCTACCAATCGTTGATATCGTCTTTTATCAACTTCCATTTCATCAGTCCGAGACCTTAACTTTGTATTAGAATCCATAGGTGTATTAACTAGCTTACATCCACTTAACCCAGTTTCTTGTAGTAAGACAAGAACATACTTTCTTTGAGACACAAAGATTCCCTTGTGACTTCTAACAATCTCCATTCCCAAGAAGTATTTGAGTTGTCCCAAATCCCTGATTTCAAACTACTTAGATAGGAGTGTCTTGAGCCTTTTAATTTCTGATTCAGTTTCCTATGAGGACAATATCATCAACATAAACAATTAGTACTAAGATTTTCTCACTTGAAAAATATTTGACAAATAGTGTATGATCAGCTTGAAACCGGGAGTAACCATCTTTTTTAAGGACTTTAGCAAATTTGTCAAACTAAGCTCTAGGTGATTTTTTGAGTTCATACAAGGCTCTCCTTAGTTGCAAACTTTTCCTTTTGTACTATCTGTCTCAAATCCTATAAGAGCATCCATGTAAACTTCTTCCACTAGATCTCCATTTAGAAAGGCGTTCTTCACATTTAGCTGAATCAAAGGTCAATCTAAGTTAGCAACAATAAAGAGTAATACCCGGATGGTATTGAGTTTTGCAACTAGTGTAAAAGCCTCTTGATAGTCAATCCCATAGGACTAGGTGTAACCTTTTGCCACCAATCGAGCCTTGTATCTATTTATGCTTCCATCTGGGTTCTGCTAGATTGAAAAAATCCACTTACATCCCACATTTCTTTTCCTTGAGGTAGCTTAGATAGTGTCCAAGCCTCATTCTTTACCAGGGTTGTGTATTCCTCTAGGATTGCTTTGTGCCATTCAGGCACTTTTAGAGCTTCATACACAGAACTAGGAATACTGATCTTATCAAGTGATGTCACAAATGCTTGGTACCTTGGAGATAAACATGAGTAGGATATATAATTGTGCATCAGATGAAGAGTGCAATATCTACTGCCTTTTCTATGTGTAATAGGTTGGTCCAATATGGGATCTATATGTGGAACTGGTTCTCTTAGATCTTACTGTTTTTCAGGTTCAACTTGGCCTCGAGTCCACTCATGGTACGGCTGAGTTTCGTGCAAAGATGCAAGATGTTTTCTCCTCACATAGACTTTCACTATGTCATGGGAAGGTGGTATGTTCTTTTGTGGTTCCAAGATAGGTGGCACATGTGATTGTGATAATGATGGAGAGGAAGGAGTTGATGGAGGGTTGAGTGATGATGAAGGTAAGATTGAGGAAGGACTCAGTTCAAGAAGGGACTTCCAATCCCAATCCTACTGTTGCAATTCAATTTTGTTCTCCCCCTGAATTGTGGTATTAGAGGAGTATGGAATGTGTTCAAAGGTGACATCCATAGAGTGATAAAATTTCTGGGTGACAAGAGAGAAGCACTTATAACCCTTTTTGTTGGCTAAATATGCCAAGAAAATGCACTTAAGTGTGCGTGAGTCAAACTTTCCTGGATACTGAGAGTGGATGTGGACAAATGCAGTACATCCAAAGAGTTTAAGATGAATGTTGGAGACAAGTCTATGTATAGGATATAGGTTTTATAGAACCTGAAATAGAGTTTTGAATTTAAAAACCCTAGAAGGGAGACGATTAATAAGATAGGTAGTTGTTAGGACTGCTTCCCCCCCAAAATTTGGTTGCAGCATGAGCTTGGAAGAGTAAGGAGTGGACTACCTTAAGTATATGATGATTTTTCCGTTCAATTATACCATTTTGTTGGGGTGTATCAACACATGAACTTTGTTGCACTATGCCATTGGATTGGAGGAGCTAAGGCTAGAATTAAAGAAGTCTTTGGCATTATCTATTTTGAGAATATATATATCAGCCTGGAATTGGGTCTTGATCATGGCATGAAAATTCTAAAAGATTTGTATGGTCTCAGATTTTTCTTTCAGAAGAAAAGTTTAACACAACCTCGTGTGATCATCAACAAAAAGAACCATCTAAAGCTAGTAAGACTTGGATTTTTGAATGGTCCCCAAATGTCCCCATGAATGAGAGAGAAAGGTTGTGTTGGTTGATATAGACGGGGTGCACAAGTGTGTCTGGTATGTTAGCATACTGACATACATCACACTGAAAGAAATTAGGACTTTTATTAATAAATAATGATAGAAAAAGATGTTTCAAGTACATGAAATTTGGATGTCCTAATTGATAATGTCACATCATAATTTTACATTCATTATTGGATAGACTACTAGACTTGAAACTATGGATTGATTGACAGTTGAGTTCAACAGACTGTCTAGAGGTAGAAGAGGCTTCGAGAAGGTAAAGTCCTACACAAATTTAGCACTGTCAATCATCTTCCCGGTGCTCAAGTTTTGAAAAACGCAACAATCACCAAAGAACTTAGTTTCACAGTTAAGGTCTCGGTTGAGCCTACTAACCGACACAAAATTACAAGCAAGTCTAGGCACAGAATTAAGAATGATATTGCTAGAAATTTTAACTATTTGTTCCGATCACTTTGGTACAGGTGGCATTTGCTATACGTACCATTAGATGTTTATCACATAATGTAAATGTTGAAAATAACATGCTATCACTTGTCATGTTTCGATACTCCTGAATCAATGATCCAAGAGGATGACTTGCTTGTGTGCACCATAGGATTGCTCGTCGATGAGTTGGAATTTAAACTTTTAGATAGATTGTTTTGCTGAAATAATTTTTGGAGCATATCCAGCTACTCTTTGGAGAAAGGAGAACTCACAATTTTTGAATTTTCATCAAACGCATGATGTGCTTTTGCCTCTCTATTAGGATAATTGTGAGTGGTGATGGGAAGGAGATTGCCTTCTGGAGAAGAAGGCATGATGTGAGAGATGCCGGAGGAAGTTCCTGTCGTATCTTGCACTGAAAAATCAGAATCGAACATGATCTCACACCTGGAGATAACCGTGGAAGTCAACTGCTCTATTTATTGTTGATGACACTGGAATGAAGGTTGGCGTTGGCAATGAAAGGGGAAGAGGAGTTAGGGTTTAGAGGTATGATACCATGTTGTTTGACAGAAAAAATATGGTGGAAAATTGTATCTCTCATTGATAGAATATCCTCCTTATATACAAAGATAAATCTCTTAAAATCAGGGATGTGGATCCCTTCAAATTACGGATGTGATAAGTATGAGCTAATTACAATCCATCTAGGGAATAGATTATACAAAATAAATCCCTACAAAATAGGGATAAAATAATAGGTTACCTAGTTTGAATTTTAACACATTTCTTCCCGTCAGGGGACCGACACCGGCACGCCTCCGGTGTCGGCGCGACCCAAGGCCCTGCGGACGAGTCGTGTGGGCTCCATAACACATCTAGACACGTCGCCACTGGCCCAGCGATGCGGCACAAGCACGCCTCCAGTGTCGGCGAGCTCCGAGGCCTCACAAACACATTAAACAGGCTTGGCAATATGTTCGGACTCGTCGCACTAGCTCGGCAACACGTTCAAGTGCATCACGCTAGCCTGGCAATATGTCCGAACCCATCGCGCTGACCCAGAGGCCGCTACGGAAGCATCATGCGAAACAAGGGGGCGAGGGCAAGGTTTTTAACTTAGACTTAATTAAATAAATTAGATTAATAATTTTAATTAAGTTCTAACTATGATTGGGATAATTTAAATAAGCTTAATTAAAACTTAATAAAATTCTCCCATCTTTAAAAAAATATTTTTTATTTTTTATTTTTAAATATTTAGATTAAATTTTTTATTTTTAGTTAATATATTTTATATTTAAAAATACTAAAATTATATCAGCACAGCATGATACGGTACTACAACTGTATTGTTCCGGTCCGGGACCTAAACCTCGATACGGATCGAGATTTTAAACCATGGCTCTAATAAATAATAACATAAGAAAAAGAAGCACATTAGCAAGGCATGCATATGTTCAAATAAACACACAGTGAAACAAGTTGATTTGATTAGCATTAAAGGTGTCAGGGATCGAATAAGACCAAAGAAAACTATATTCCGCATAATTGAAAGTTATTTAAGAGCTCTAAATGAATGATATATCACTATATAAATTTCAATGGAAAAATGCATTCAGCAAGAGATATCAACCCAACAAGTCTAGGATTTGCATAAGATGCACTTGATAGAAAGTACTTATCTACTAAATCTCATACCAATTTGTTGGCCTCAATAAAAGTTTGCACTTGGAAGATTGGATCCTATCCAATAGGAAACTTGAGAAGGTGTATGATGTTTCCATTTGATGGAGAGGTGTCGTTGAATTAAATTTCATTTAACAGCGCCTAAAGTGCAATTATTGATAGATTGCTCTTTGTTAACTAGAAGTGTATCACTTTGCTTCATCACCAAGGATGACGATCATCAAGGTTAACGATGTGTTTGATGAGATGAACTGTGTTTACAAGGAGAAGTATTTGAGGATGGTTCTTAATCATGAAAAATTTCTCTATACATAACCACTCGTGCTGAAGCAACATGTAAAAGAAAATACCAATTGACTCCAAATTACTAAGAAAAAAATCAGATCTAAAATTTGTTAGAAACGCAACAACGTCAAATATTTTTAAGTTTGTTTCCTTTTATTGTTGATGTGTTAATCTCAATTTGATCTAAAAGTTATTTTCTTTAGTTTTCTCCTTTTCACCATCAATTTATTACTGCAGACAAGGAATCAAATCATGTAGCAAAGGAAATAATTTTAAAGAAATTAAATTGAAGATAAATTTCAAACTGGTTCATCATAAAAGGAAAAGAATTAAAAATCTTCAAGAACAGAAAATATTCAAGATTGACACATCTGCAATAAATGAAATTAAATTGTAAAATATTCAAGATTGGCGCATCAACAATAAATCAGAGATTTGATTTTTACTATTTAGTAATTAATATTTTCTATTTTGATAATAAATAGGGAATAATTATAATCCCTGTTAGATTAATCTATTTCCTTTATTTAGAATATTTATTTCCATATTTACTGTTGAGTCAAGTTTATAAAACGCATCCAGAGTCATATATTTTAATCATCATTGAATTAATATAATTTTCAATTCTGCTTTAATATGTATGAGTTTTTCCTCTGTATAAGGTTATTTCCTTCTTCGCTTCATCTATTTCGTTCCTAATTCCTGGGTGGTTCAACAGTTCAAATTTGATATTGCATCAATTGGTATCAGAGCTGAAGCCTGATGATTCAATTTTGGTACTAATTATCCTTTTATTCCTAGTTGTTCTCCTTTAATAGGGTTTCAAATTTCCACACATCTTCCTTGTGCATCGCCAACCTCACCATTTAAAAAAAAACATTACTGTTAATGTAGCAGCAACAGTAAAAGCAAAAAAGTGAAAAAAAAGAGACACAGAAAGAAAAGGAAGTAGGAAAAAAAAGAGAGAAAAGGGAAAATTTTGAGGGAAAGAAAAGAAGAAAAGTGAGAGAGAAAAAGAGAGAGTGTGACAAAGAAAAAGTGAAAAAAATAGAGAAAGGAAAAAAAATTTATTGTTGAAAAAAAACATTACAATTGTTCCCGTGTTATGTTGCTACGATGAACATTTATAGCAACAACATGCAGATTTTGTCGCCTCCATCTTATTGATATCAGTCGCATGCTTCCTCCAAGGTATCATCATTATTAGCTCATTACAACGACAGCGACCATCTTGCATCGGTTTCTTCAATTTGTGTATCAACTTTCTTAATTGCAAACAACATACTGACATAATCAAGAGCTGATAGAACTCCTAGAAAGATTTAATTGTGCTTTCGCATTTTAGTTTGCAAGAAAACGTTGTCTCTTCTAGATTCAGCAAAGAGAAAATTATCTCCATTCATTGGTCCAATTCAAGACTCGAGCAACTTCAACATCATCTAATCTCACATCATCTGGGTATAAACGTAGTTCCTCTTCTCAAAGTTGAATTTTCATTATTTAATTGGTAATTTTAAATTGCTCGCATTTAATTAGTTTTTTCTCACAAATTCATACATACTAACATCTTATTTATAAAATCAAAATATCATCATATTTTTTCAATATAGTTTAGATATCATTCATTAAAAAAAATCCTTTTTAGTTTAATCATTATCCATCAAAAAATATATTTTATCTAAAGTTTAACTACCATCTATTAAATAAAATCTTTACTATTTAGTTTAATTAACATCAATCATAGATAATATCATTATTAGTTTAATTACTAACCTTGTAAATATCACCATATTAGATTCATTAGTTATGCATATTTCCTATTTGGTTTAGTTCATGCATGTTAGAAATTTATCATATTCTTCTACATCTCATTTAATTTCACATTATTTTATTTTATAATTATCATTATTTATCAATATTTGGATTAACTTGATGAGGGAAACACCATACCTACCACTAAATATATGCGAGATTTAGATTTTAGGAACATGTCGCATGTGAATGATGAACTTAGGGATTGTAATGGTTATTCTTAATATACTACTAAATTTAAGAATAGCATGTATATAAGATCACAATTACATCATCCCATGCTTTAAAAAGAAGCTTATTATTTTTGTAAATCATGTATTAGGACAGATGCCCCCACATTTGATGGAACTACAGGCCCTAATGCATTTCTTGATTGGTTAGACGACATTCAAAATTATTTTAACTAACATAACTTTACCTCTACTGAACAAGTAAGATTTGTCAAATTCACATTAGTGGACCCGCTAAAATTTATTGGCTATGTATTCAAAGCATTAAAGACTAAGACAGACAAGAACCCATCACATTGACATGTAATAAAAAGACAATTAATGAAAAGATATGTCCCACCAAACTTTAATAAATGATTGGCCAACAAGTATGTAATGACAAAAAGTCAATTTTTAAAATCATTACCTGAAGACATTAGTTCTCTTATAATCCATGAGCTTGCCGCTAAAATAAAATAAATGTGTTCAAATAAACCTCTTCGTCACTCAACCTTAGAGAAATCCTCTAAAAATATTTTAAAAGAGTCCATTGATAATATTTTGGACAAGCTCTTCAATAATATATTAGAAACTTCTTTGGAGTCTAATCTGCCTAATACTCATCATGACTTCCAGTCACATAATATAATGCATTCATGTTACCCAAAGAATCCAAAATAAACTAAACACTACAAGCATCATAATTTAGTAATGCAAGATAACAGTTTAAAAATTTGCAAATTACTTAGTATGATTCCTTCCATATTTACTTATATCATTGATGCTTATCAACGAATTGAATTAAATGTCTGCTTTTCTTTTATATACCAAACCAAGAACTCCACTTTGCATATTAGTGCATATTAGACTAAACATAACTAATCTTCTAAATCATCTACACAAGCACCATCAACAACATCTATAATCCTCACATCATCGGGCTCAAAATCAACATCTTTTTCATTCTCCTCCTCCGATATATCTAAATCCTCATCAAATCCTCTAATGGGGATGTTCCTTGCACTCCTCCTTGGTTGTAGTACTTCATCTGCTCCCAAAGCCTCCTCCACCATTCTCCAAGTAAGTCCCGAACCTAGCTCGACCTCATCTTCATCACCACCATCAACAAGCCAACCTTGAGCTTCACTAACTTGAGAGGATATAAGCAAATCTCTGTTCATTTCTCTTTTACTCTTCTTCTTCATAAGATCGACGTTGAATTTGACATATATAAGATCATTCAATCTTGATATCTCGAGCCTATTCCTCTTCTTAATATGTATCTAAACAACTAGAAAATTATTAAAAACTAATAAAAAGAAAGGATTGATAACATAGTCTATGAATTACTACTTACCCCTTCAAATTAGTTCTAATTTCTGTCACATCCCGATAAACTACTCTTCAATAAAAAAGAGATATCTCATTGCCAAATTTTGTAAGTTTGGAGTGTTACCGCCATAATTGGACCACCATCCAACTTTAAAAAATAAAGAGAAAAAAGTAATAAACCAAAAAATAAGTAAAAGAGACATGTATGTTAGTGAATAGAAATAAAGGAAAGAGATGTACCCAGATCAAAGTCATCGTACAGATTCACCTTCTAATATGTCACGGCTGTCATTTTTCTTCCAAAATTTTCAAATTTACTCTTATACTTCAATAATTCATCATTAGAAATAGTGGATTGCATGTCCTCGTTGGTGCGAAAAAATCTCTCAACACAATTCAAGAACTCATTCATAACAATAGTATCGTTTTGTATGCTTGGATATTTGAAGTAAAAAATTGGATTCAACAAGTAAGCGGCATCATGTAAAGGACTATCAAGTCTACCCTTAGACTTCTCGTCAATAATCTTCAAAATAGGGGTGGCATTTTCTTCTTTTTTTTAAAGTCTGTCTAATCTCTTCTTTTTTTTTAAGTGCATCCAATAAAAAAGTTATTTAGGGCTTTCTGTGACCGTCAACAAGACGTAAAACTTTCACTACAAGGGTGAAAACATTCAAAGCTAAAGAAATATCCTTCCAAGAAGAGATACTTGTTATTGTCACCTCCGTCGCTTTCCCCTTCACACTACTTAATTTTGTTTTGCTCCACTCCTCAGATTTAAAGATAAGTCTATCTTTCTTGCCTTTGAGACTTTCCAAGGTCAAAAATGAAGTAGCAAATCTAGTCACTCCGAGTCTCATAATATCTCTCTTCTTGGTATATTTTCTCATAATAACCAAAGTTCTATGATGTGCATAGATGAATATTGTTAGGGTCTTGGCTTTCTCAAGCATTCCACTAAATTTGGGTAGCTTTCCAATTGCTTCAGAGGTTGATTGTATGAGTCACACAAGAGGTCCAAAAAATTTAAGGTTGTGTAACCTTCAACAATGCCGCCGCCGTATTGTTTGTCACATTGTCCGTCACTACTTGAACAACATGTTGAGGGTCAATTTCATAAATGTATTTTTCCACAAATTTGAAGATGCAAGTCTCAATGTGTGCCTCCATGGTTTCTTCAATAAAACCAAAAAATGAAGTGCCTAGCTTTCAATTAACACATAAATTCATAATGTTTCTCCTCTTGTGATCTGTCCATGCATAGATCATAATTGAACATTCATTTTTCACCCACTCTTCTTTATGCTTTTTTAGAGATAATTTGGTCCTCTCAACTTCTTACTTCAAAAGTGGCTCCTTTAAAAGATATTGACTTGGAAGTTTATAACCCAAGCCGAATTAGCCAACTGCCTCTACAAATTATCTAAAACTTTGATTGTCAATTGCATGAAAAGGAATCACTGCCTCATAAATCCATCTTACAAGGTACTCATGCACATCATTTGTAAACTTTAACTTTAATGAATCATTAATGTTTTGTTGACTTTGATCATCTCACCTACTGCCTTGATCGCCTCACCCACTACCTCGCCCGCCTCACTAACTTCGTCTCATTTTTGACTGCCTAAAGCACCGCCTAAGGCAAAGGCAGTGCGGTTGATGCCCACCTCCGGCCTAAACGGCCACTTGGTCGTCATTTAGAATACTGAATATTGTATATACAAAGACAGAAAACTTTAGAGAATAAAGACTCCTTTGTGTTCACGGTGTTGTAAAGGTATCTTTTGGGAACCTAGAATGCAAGCTATCAGACTAATTAGGCATAAGATAGGGAATGGAAAAGGCACAAGACTTTCGCTTGACCCTTAGGGAGAAGAAGTGGTTGACATACTATTCAGGAGCACACCTAATGATTATTTCCTTAAAAAAAATATTTCATTAGCGGCGGTCTTAATTTTGGGAGGCAACACTCAAAATAAATCCATTGTGTTTTCATAAACATGATCAACTCATTTGGATTCCTGATCTTAAAGGTTATTCATTGAAAAGTACTTATTGTTCTTTGCAGCTTTCTAGGGTGTTATATGGATTGGTATGAGGTGGTGGGGTTCAAGTGGTTTGTCCCAAGATTTTCTTTCATTTGGTGGCACCTATTTCATGGTAAATTGCCCACCATGTAGGGATGTAAACGAACCAAACGTTCGTGAGAAAGCTTGATGTTTGTTTGGTAAGGACTTGTTTATATGCGTTCAATACATACAAAATCAACTAAATAAAAAAGTTTAAACAACTCGTTAAACTAAATAAACAAGCTTGAACACATGTGTTCAACTTGTTAATGTTCATGAATAGAGATTATAAATTATTCGTAAACAATGTTAATGAATAAAGTTTGTGAACTATATTCATCAATAAACTCTTATCAACATGGCAAATAAACAAAGAAATTTTTAAAATCAACAAATAAATTTGTATTATCAAGCTCAATAATAAATCAAACAAGTTTAAAAATATAAAAGTTTCAAAGAATCAAACAAACTTGAATTGAGAGCCGATAACATCTAAACAAACAAAGTTCAAGCCAAGTTTGAACTAAGCTCAAGCTCGTAAAAAAGAAATCAAGCCAAGCTTAAACAATCATTTCAACGGCTTAGTTCATTTTAGATTCATCTTGGCTTGACTCAATTATCTTATCAAACAAACTTGAATACCATAAAGTTTGGCTCAAGTTGGCTTGTTTACAACTCCACCACCATGGACAGATTGGTACAATAGGATATTTTATCTGACAATTGTTGCTACCTATGTAAGGAAGATGAAGAAAGCATAGATACTTATTTCTTGGATACTCCTATAGAGGGTAGCTTTCCACATGATACCTATTCATGGCACATGGAGAAGATTCAGGTATGTGCAAGACAGACTTCCTTTGGTCTCAGATCTTTGCTATTTTTAGTACAACAGTTTACCATTTATGGAGAGAACACAGGAATGAAGGGAAGGGCTGGCCAAGTAATTTTGCAACAATTGCAGCTGATGTTGATATATAGAATGGCAGACAATTTTTGGGACTGGGCGATTAGTCTACCAGAAATACAAAATTTGAAAATACAAAATACTGTGATGAATTGGTTCACCAGGTTAAGAATACTATGTTGTACTTATTGTTTAGGCATGTGGATGGTTTATGTGGATAGGAACCGGTGCAGTCTGACCTCTTGAATTTGTTCCAAGTTGCAATTTCTAAGCTGCTTCTGAAGCCTGTTTCTAAAATGCACTCAGATATAAAGCCACCTTTTCCCTATTGAAGGGTCTGAATCTGCTTCAAAAATTGCAGATCATCAGACATGCCGGTTGGTGTGAATTAAGCTAATCACTGCTGTGAATTCAAGAACTGGTTGGGGCTCCAGGTATTGTTTTTAAGTTTGCTGTGAATATGCAAACTATATTGACCTGGTGGATATTGTTGGTCTATGGAGCTGAATTATAAATAGCTGATAGATGGAAGAGATAGTTTCTTGATATTTTCTTCAGAATAATGTGAATAGTGTGATTTATTTTTGAAGTTTTCTTTTACAGGAATACACTCATTTGTCCTTATGAAAAGAAGAAGAAAAACTTTAAGTAGGAAACGTAGATATTTACCTGAAATCGCTTGAAATTAGATATGGTTTCCCTTTCCATGGCCAAATTGGCCACAGAATCTGCAAAGTCCTTGGTTTCCTTTTGAGCAATATCCACACAGTCCAACCGCTGGAAGCACATTGCGCAATGCCCATCAGCTCCAACACTTGTTCGGTTAACTTCCCATCTCCCGCCTCCCAACCACCCAAGGCCATGCCAGCCTCTGCCATTGATCGCTATTGCATCTTTAACCCTTTCAGTGCTCCAACTAGAACTCCCTGCCTCTGCTGCGGACTTGCTGTTGAACCAATCCTCCAAAATCCTAGCTGTCGAAGAAGACACACATCTCACGTTGTTCCTCAGCATGTGCAGATACTCGTAAACTTTCTCCTCCCTTCCTACCTTAGCGCTAACATCCATTAGTGCTGCAATCTCCGGCTCTTCTGGCACGACGGCAGATGAAACCATATGATTCTCCAGCGCATAAGCCTTTTCTGCTTCCAATTGCCGGCAGAAGGCAAAGAGCGCCGGCCCATAGGTCCTAAGCCTCGGGGTGGCAGCGTATTTCTCCCTCATGTTCCTAACGAGGTCGAAAGCGAGGTCTGCGCCGCTTCCATCGGGTCGGCTGGCTGCGATCCTGGCCATGGAAGTGATCGTCGCTTCGTTTGGCATGATGCCTGCAACGATCATGGCGTCGAAAACTCGCGAGCCAGTATCGGCAGTAGACTGCTTGGAAGACTCATCGTCCAGGTTTTCTACCGAGGAAGAGAGGATGTGGAGCAGGGAATTGAAGTGGTAAGCAGAGAGCCGCAAGCCCTCGGCGACGGCGGTCTCGTAGAGCTCGAGTGCACCTGAGAGATCTCCGTTCTTGGAACAGGTGTCGAGCTCATAGCGAAATTGCCCCTCGCGCGAGCCGTTCCTTCTCTTCGTCTTCATCTTAGGGACCGCCGTCGCAGCCATGGCCAACTTCCCGACACGCCCTAAGGAGGCTTTCCGTTTAGAAAATGTAAATGACGGTGTTTTAAAGCGTCAAAAAAAATAAATAAACAAATAAAATTACTCCCCTAGGTTTAGAAAAGGTAAATGAAACGATGCTGTTATTTTAAAGTTAAAAAAATAAAATGTCAAATTAAATTTAATAAGTTTATTTTGATTTGATTGATAAAAAATTAAAATAGATCCATCGTAAATTATTTTTATTTTTTATTTTTTATAATATAAATATTTAATTATTCAAATTAATTAATCTCATGAAAGCTTCTTATCTACTATCAAAATAAATCAAAAAAACACCAAACATCTTGTATTTTAATATGTATATTAAATATATAAATTTCACAAGTTAATGAGAGACCTAAAGGTAAAGGTCGACAAGAGAACTGAAAATTTAAGAAATCAAAATTGACTAGTTGGATGGGTTGCTCATAGAACAGGACACATATGATCAAATGAGTTGTTTGTTTGATGGCAAATTGAACTTAAGGGCAAGAAGCATCAATGTCATCGAAGACTTACAAGGGACTACAATCTTAGATTATTTTGTATAACCAAGGAATATGAATTTAAGGTCATAGTTGATATTTTAGTTTGATCTCAAATTAGAATCCTTAAGATGATTCGATCAACTAGAGGACACTCTTAGCCAATTGAAATGATGAGCCAAGTATATAAGTCAATTATAAGTGTTTCACTTATGAATAGAAAGGTTATGTTTCAATTTGAGTAGACTAAAAATAGATTTAGTTGATTAGGCAATTGATTATGCAAAAAAGATGCTCGCTATTGGTCTCAAGCTCCTTGAAGAGGTCTTCAATTGAAAAGAAAAAGAAGTTATTAAAAGAATAAGCTCGTTGTCATATCCAATTGAGTCGACTGGAACTAATTGAGTCAATTAAGGAGAATTTAAATAAACTAAAACAAGTTTGAGTTAATTGAGGAAATTAGTCATTTATAGATAAGCTTGCGATCTTATCCACATAAGTTGACTAAATTGAGTTGAGTCTACTAAAATAGATTTGAGTTAACTAAAAAGGTTTTCGGTCGATTGGCAACTAGCCCTTAGTAGATAAGGTTTTCTTATCTATGTTTTAGTCAATTGAATATGATTTTAGTTAACTAAAATCAAATAAAAATTAGTCATCTGAATTGCTTTATCTAGTGTTTGAAAGTTAGTTTTGTGTGTAAATAATGGTGTAAAGGGACTTGAAAAATAACACTTGTATACTTAAAATTTTCTAATTATCTTACTCTTTAAGTGCTCACAACATCTTTTGAAAGGTTGATCTAACTTGACTTCAACTTTTGTAAGCTTATTTTATTATCCTCTTTTACTTAATTTCATATCTTTTGTAAGAAAATAATTGTTATATAAGATTTTTCCCTTGTAGAAGGATTTAATTTAGTGGGTTTTACAAAGAGTGACCTTTGGAGTTGGGCCAAGTCGATGAAGGAGTTAAGTAGGTTGTATCCTCTGGAGTCGGGGTGGCTGAGTCAATGAAGGAATCGAGGAAGTTGTGTCCTCTGGAGTCGGAGTGACTGAGCCAATGAAGGAGTCAAGGAGGTTATGTATTTTGGAGTCAGAATAGCCGAGTTGGTGGAGTAACCAAAATATCTCAAACGAAATTGATGAAGTCGAGATTGACTATTAGACCTACACTAAGTCTCGATTGTTAACTTACACCTAGGCTTGCATATTAACTTGACTCTGCCACGTATGATTTCCTCTTCTTACCATATCAGTCGAAAAGAGACCAAAGTGGAGTTGAGGTTGATGCCTGAGACCAAGGTGCAACCGAGGTCTGTGTATGAGACTGAGATGGAGTTATGGTCAATGCCCGAAACTAGAGCGTAGTTGAGGTCCATACCTGAGACCAAGATGGAGTTGAGGTCAGCACTCGCGACCAAGGCATAGTTGAGGTTTGTGCCCGAGACTGAGATGGAGCTAAGGTCGATAACTAAGACCTAGATGTAGCCAAGGTCTGTGCCTAAGACTGAGATGGAGCTGAGGTTGACACCCGAGATCAGGGCATAGTCGAGATATGTACCAAAGACCGAGATGGAGTTGAGGTGGCGCGCGCCCAAGACCAGGGCGTAGCCTAGGACGTCTGTGCCAGAGACCAAGACTGAGATGGAGATGAGGTCGGTGCCCGTGACCAGAGCGTAGCCAAGGTCAATGTCTGAGGCTATGATGGGGTTGAGGTTGACATTTAAGACCAAGACGTAGTCGAGGTCTGTGCTTGAGATCCAAATAATTGAGCCGAGGTCGGTGCTCGAGACTAGGGCATTGTCGTGATCTAGTTTGAATAGGCTTGGGTTCGCAATGGGTTTAAACCTCTTACCTCTGTGTTGAAGCAGTCTGACCTGGTCAGACTTGAGTCTAGTCAGACTTGAGTCTGTTTTGTTGTTTGACAAGTAATGTCAGGTTAAATACAAAAGATTTAAGTTTAGTCTTACCCGGGCTAGTTGAGCTAGACGAGTTAAAGTTTACCCGGAATAGCCGAAACCCCTTGATTAATGAAGTCTTTACCAACATGCATTAATTAAATACTTTAATTAATTAAAGGTTGTATTAATTAATTAAAGCATGCATTAATTAAATACATTAATTAATTAAAGGATTAGTTAAAACATGCATTAATCAATAAACGTTAATTAACGTTAATTAAAAAATGTTAATCAAAAATGTTAATGAACGTGCTTTCATAGAATCAATGCATGAAATAATAATAAGAAGCTTTTCACTATGCTTTTAATTCATGCAACGTGAAGTCTTTGCAACGTTGCATGCATTCAAGCGGCGGCAACGTTGCATGCGGGAGAGGCTCACCCTGGTCGACCAATGGTCGATCAGGTATCCTGATCGACCAGCTGGTCGATCAGCTAGCTCTGATCGACCAGCTGGTCGATCAGCTAGCCGTGATCGATCAGCTGGTCGATCAGGCCCGAAGTATCCGTGTTAGTCAGGAAAATTCTGTGGGAAAGTTCTGCTCTTCTTAGCCGGGAAATC
>JBBMKF010000059.1:3815830-3836546 GCA_037834155.1 Curcuma caesia
GAGGGCATGCTTGGCTCAAAAAGGATTCAGGAAACATGGAGATGCATGCATGTCCTATATTACACATAATATCGATTTTGGCAAATCCTTAGAAAATGAATCCTTTGCTCCTTTTGGAACCCAATATTCCTAGCTTTAATAGAATCTTTTCGTAACATGTCCAAAGGAAGTTAAATGAAAGTTGAAAGTGTGAGCAATAAAGGAAGACCGAATAAACTATTTTTAGCATAGTTAAACAAGATATATATTAACTGGATGTCACTAACCTTGTATTAACTGTAGATTAGTGATTACTGACCAGATGATGTCTTCTTGATCTGCAGCAATGCAATGCGGTATAATGCATCAGACACAATATACTTTAGAGAGGAATTAGGAGATCCTTCTGTATTTCTGAAAAAAAATCAATTTAAAAAAAAAATGATCCTTGGGCACTAAGTGGTGGTGACGATCATGGCCTTGGTGCCTTCCAGATTAATGGACTAACCAATTAAAATGGTTAACCAGTCGAACATTTCAAAGAGTTCTGATTCCTCTAAAGCTTCTCCATCAGCTGTTCCATCATCCTGCAGAATCTACCAGATTATGTTGCCTCTCAAACATGGATAGCGGTCGGATCTTCGTATCAATTTAAATGGATCTGTTTCTATGGTTTCCTATGACTGTTGGATGACACTGATGAACTCATTGTTCAGGATCTCTGATGATTCGAATATGGGCTTCATGTCTCGAATCCTTGTGACAAAGGAACGGTTATCTTTCCTTAACTAGTTGCAAACGATACATCAAGATTTTGGAACCAGAGTCCGCAGCAAGGTCCAGTTCCACGAACTGCAAACAAACATAATAAGAATATATTTCCTCCGGATCTTAATATTAGTTTCCAGCCTCCGCCCTCCCTCTGGATCACCTGCTCAGCTGCTCTTGACTCTCCTGGGATTCTTAAGAATTCTCAGTAGCCAGACTTAGCTTTGCAATTCTGACATATCTTGTTTGATTCTGCAATATTCTTTGTGCAGGAAGTTGTTCTTGTCATGTGATGCAGAAGGAATGTTAAAATTATTAATATGAAGATGCTAACATCCGATAAAGCTTCTTTATGCTTGGAAGATCAGTAAGGTAGTGGAAGAGAGAACTCATCCTAACAGAAATTGCTTAATCACCTGATCTTTGCTTGATCAACACACCTTTGGTTGGAAATCTATTCTTGAGCTATAGTCATGACTCAGGATATATCGAGATGAACTGCGCATGTTAGCTGTTGGTTCTTGGTGATATTGTAAGTTTTCTTCCTTCATCACGGAAGAATTGTCAAATATATCTTTTGGAGTCAACTACGGTACGAAAATTTACTTGGCAAGTCATTTGATCTAGTTTTGCTTTAAGTGTTCCTCTTTAGTCAGTCTTTAACTATTAAGAGTAAGCTACATGAATCTTGTCACTTTATTGAACTCCATGCAATACTATTTATATTCAAATTAATTGAATATTTCTTATTAGATTGACTTTTATTTTTTTCCTTTAGCCACATGATTGACTTTAACAAATTCAACTCTTCTAATTATAGAATTTATTTGTCTATCTTTGAATACCTTTATACTATCTCATTCTATTTTCTTTCATTTTATCAGCAATTGAAGATATACATAATTTTTAGAAATTTCACACATTCATTTTAGTATTTTTTATCTTTCCTATAAGCTTTGCTTTCATTGTTGGGTTTTTTTTTTAAAGTTGATTTCAAAAAGAGATGTTAATGGAAAAGACTTGGAATATCTTTAAAAAAATTTTGATAATCCAGGCGTTTAGGCTTCATCCAATCTTGGAGGTAGACAGTCTTTCTCTCAGTTTGTCTATCGGATAAATTCGGAGCACAACTTATACATACTTAAACGTCGACACTATGATCCTCTTATTTGTTCCCCTGAAATATTTTACCACTACACTACACCTATGGGGACAAAATTAAAATATCTTTAAGCCCATAAAAGGGAGAAGAGAGGAGAGAAGCAGGGGAAAATGCATATTTTGAGATCCTCTCCCACATTAGCTTCCCCAAATAGAGAGGAAGAAGCTCCTTAGTCTTTATGTAAAAAGATGTAGATAAATTATATCTATTGATTCAGGCTATTCTTTGCTAAATCATTGAGAAAAATCCCTTTTCCTTTCATCTCCATGGAGATGTGAGCTTGGTAGTGGGTAAAGGAGGTTGATAAGGGCTTAGGTGTGGGTAGTAGGGATTGACGAGGGCTTGAATGAGGTTGGCAAGGGTTCAAGCGACAAGGAAGAGAGATCAACGAGGTTATGGGCACGAGTGGGAAGATTGATGAAGATTTGAGCAAAGTCGATAAGGGTTTGAGTGGTGACCAAGGAAAGTTGACAAGGGCTTGCGGGAGGCCAACAAGGGCTCAAACTCATGCAAAGGGGTGGTCGACAAAGGCTTCAATGGTAGGTGTTGGAAGGAGGGCAAGGAGGGTTTCATGGTGATGTGTGCAGGAGAAACAAACGAGGAAGACGATGGTATTTTTGGGATTTTAGCTTTGCCCACCTCTTTCTTTCTTCTTCTTTCTTTAAACTAGATAAGCAACTCTAACAAATTACATCTTTTTCTCCTTTCCTCATCTCTCTTTTCTTCTCTTGTCCTCCCCCTTCAGAGTAAACAAAACCTTAATGTATATATATGCAAATTCATTCCTGATTTAATTAAATCAACATCATGATCAATTAAAAAAGCATCCCAATACACAAAGCTCCCACCAATACAAGATCCCGATAAAAGGTCAGACTACATTGGGTCTATTATACGTAGTCTTATCCTGCATTATAAGAGATTGTTTCCATGATTCAAACCCATAACCACAAGATCACATGGTAACAACCTTATCATTGTGTCAAGGCTCCCCTTCAATATCATGATCAATTGATTTAGTTACATGTAATTTAGATTTAAATTGGATCCATTTAGTTTTGAATAATAGATGATTCAATTAGGGCTTAGTTGGATCTCCATTAAGTTGATTTCAAGTTTTAGTGTGCTTTGAATTGAAATGATGTTAGTGGATTGAATCAACTCAATAGGAAGATTATTCAATTTGGTAAGTCCCTATTTAAGCAATGTGATTATGTATCTAGATTTGAATCTCCTAACACATGTTGTTGCTAGGAGAGTCACTAACAAGATTAGGATGTTAATGCGGCGACAATGAACAAAACTTGGGTGCAAGTTTATGTCATGTGCATGCATTTACTATGTATTCTATCATTGTTTATGCGATTTGTATCTCATTTCTTACATGCATTTATTTTCCGATTTGCATTCATGGTGCATTTGTCGTGCAACCTTCAAAGATATTTCTCATGGTTAGAGCACTAATTGAGTTTACTTGTTGGCATTCGGTGGTCGATCAACAGACTTCAAGGTGAAAGAGGCGGCCATTGAAGGCTCCTTAGGCATCATAATACAAGGGCATGTTGTAATCGGTAACTCCATCTCTCATTCTCTACGAATGCGGAATCTCATTTCATTATATTCCAATCGTCAAACATGTATTTTAGATGTTGTTAGAGACAACTTATTCTGTTTTCTGAGATGGATAAACATTTCGATTGTATAATGTGTAACTAAGATATTGATGATGCAGATCCAACTTGTTTGCAGAGATGGACAAACATTCCAACAGGTATCTAGCCTTTTCTAAAGATTAAAAAAAAACAAATACCTGTGATTTTGAGTGATCATAAAGGAGAGATATTGACGCGGCTCAATCCAACCACATGGCTTTCTGCTCATCTTGCAAGCCATGCCTTCAGATTGAGGCGAGTCAATACCTCTCTCGATCATCTAGGATCGGCTATACAAGTCTTCCTTTTTGACCTTGGTTCGCGACTATCTCCTGTAGATTTCCAGAACCATTAAAAGAACTCGACATAGTTCGACACCTGCTGAAGGTCTCAGATTCCTCTTCGAAGATGAGGAAGAAACAGAGAGGAGGAGAAATGTATGGTCACATATGAGTTTATTATTGTGAAGGTGATGGGTATGGTGATTTATATTGGTGGGAAGGGAGTCGATTTGCTAAGTTGTCATGTTTATTTGCTGCATGGGACATGCAAGTAAATGTTAGATTCTCAAGTGTGCATAAATTATGCTCCGAATTTATTCAATAAACGAAAATTTACCTTATATATAGATTGAATGAACAAATAACAGTGAGATGGATGCCTTATGTATTGATCTAGTTTAATCGATATGAAAATTAGTGTGTTTTTTAGTCTTGATCATGAGATGAGATGTTCACTTGCTTCTTCAAAATATTTTTAGAATTTTAAGGTCGTCGGAATGAGATCTGTTGTAGCTTGAAGAGTCTTGGCATTTCTTATCTCCTCATTTATTAGTATTGCTAAATTACTCAATAGTTTTAAGGTGTTGATGACTAGAGAGTAAAATGCCAAATTTTTAGAGGCAAGATATGAGACAAATAGTGCAAGTTGTGCTAGAGCAATCAATGAAAGTACTTGTAAATCCAATAGAGCACATTTTTACCTAACTTGGTTCTACCTGGCAAAGCTTACCATATAACATTCGGTTCAATCTTTGCACACAAGGCTACACGCGAACGATAGCAACGTGTAGCCCATGGCCACATACAAGTGAATTCGAAACAAAGAATGTCGGTCACATGGGAGGAATCAGTGTCATTCATGCATAGCAATTAAAGGTTTGTGTATGTTCCATCATAACTAGGTTATTTGTTCGAGCAGTGGCTTAAATTACTAGGACATACACTTGGGAGACAGCTTGTCATTTTATTGAAGTGATTTGGAGAAAAGTAAATACCAAGCTCAAAGCTCTCTCAAAAGAGATGTTAGAGTGCATTTATTCCCCCTTTTTCTTCAATTTTCGTCGTCTCTTCTTCAATATCAAGTGAATTCTCTTGCACAAATCCCTGAAACAAACAAAACACAAATGAAAGTGATTAAGCACAAAAACACAACACAAGTTGCTAAAACTAAAAAAGAAAATAAAGGAGGAATAGAGAGAGAGAAAGAGAGAGAAGGGGAAAAGACATGAGGAAATAGAGTGCTGTTACATGTGTGTTTAACATTGGCAAGATAGATCTGTGTGGGAAAAAAATGACACACATCCATAATGAATACTCTGGGTTGGTTGTAATGAGTTGGGGTGGTGCATTAATTTTCTGAAGGACCAACCATCATCTCTCTGTCTCTCTGTGAAGCTCCACCTCATGACCATATGCGTCCAAGCCACAGAGGGCATTTAATCCCTACAGGGAGGATTCCTTTTTCTTGCTGCTGCTCATCGCCAAACGCAGCTGATGAGCTCAGACTTGGTCTCCATCAATGCTCTCCTTGTTTTCTATCGAGCATTTTTTCCAAAACAAAACAAAATACTTCATGATAATTATATCAACCAAAATGCATCCCTATCTATCTCTCTAGTTTTTTTTTAATGTTATCAAAGGGCACCATGCATCTATTATTTATCAATCATACCTTTGGCTGTGATGTTTGCCTCCACAATTGATGTAGATACAGCATGCAGCTCTCTTTTTAACTTTGAGACAGACTAAGTTAACCATTTCAAACTTCTAAACTAGCTTGAGAAAATCACAAATTCGTCTTCTATGCTACTTTTCTCACAACACAAACTAATTTACAAATCAGTTACAAGTTGAACACAAAATTTCCAATCATCAAGTCCTAAATGTATCACACCTTCTATAATATTGTCATTTTTCATATATAAGATTTCACCTTCTATGCCACTCTGTCATTTGTCACAGCCCAAGCTAATTTATCTCGTGTGGTTGTGATACACTATTTCGAACTTGCAAATATCCAAACATTATAGTGTTGGTGCTTATATCTTGCCAGCCACAAAGTGATTTATAAATCAGTTTGCAACTGCTTCTGGAGGAAAAAAAATTCATGGTCAGGGATATTAGGAGGAAAAATAAAATTTGAAGCGCCTTTTATTTTTTATTTTTTAAAAATACACTATAGGACACATTTTGACATGCACTAATAATGAAGGGTGCCTCTGGTAAAATGCTCCCTTTTTTTGGTTTATCTACCTGCTCTTTTAACAATTTGGAGTGAATTCAGTTGCAGCAGAATAAAAGGGAATATTGTACTGTACCCTTTGTGAACTTTATGCTCTCATCCTAATCAGTGTCCTTTACCACCACTGTTAAATTATTTGACGAGATTCTACTGATAAATACTTGAGTTCAGTTATGACACATGAATGCATGAATGAAGCTCTGAAGATTGTCGTGTAAGCTTTATGGAGCTACATATTTTCATCTTAGTGACCAAAATAACAAGGGTAGGAAAGAAGATCATTAGTTAATCTCAAATCAACTAATAAAGCTCAGTTCATTTCTAAACTTATTAATTAGAGTCCCAGCCGCCAAACTCTTTGATCATGTTCATTTAAGAAAATAGGTTGTGAACAAGTAAATCTCAACCAATGTTCAAATTTTCTTATCTAGAAAAAGGTTGCACTTGAGTTTTCAATTTAAAGAAATAATCAAAAGACAAGAAAAAAAATGCTGAGCCACCTTGTTCCAACCTAGCTCAAACTTGACTCAAGTGTTGATTTACATGCACATGAAAATCCTAATTCATCGATTAAACTGTCAGTAATAAGTCTATTCTTATAATTCATGTTTTCAAGTGAATGTTTGACCAAACTTACATATGTGATATTTACTGTATGTGGGACGGTAGATACGATTGATAAATACCTAAAAAGAGATTTTGAATGTTGTATTCAGGCATTGTCCACAACCACTTCATGATCCTTTTCACAGTTTTCATTGTGTATAAAGACAGGCAGTTCTAAATTTTTTTTACAGTAAACTGGGTTTACCTGAAATCTTCTCTTGTAGAACTAGGTCTTTTCACTGGACCTGCTTTGCTGACATTTGGCAGAGCAGCTCAAATGTAAGAATTGAAACACAACTCAGGAATAAGAAATCAAGAAAGCAACAAAGTGCCATGACTGCCATAACCTGATTGATTGCCGCCAGGCTGGTACAAGGGAAACATTTAATGGTATCACGCAAGGTGTTATCTACTCCAGTGCTGACGCAGCTCATTCCAGTAGCATGTTAATTGCAGGGTGAGGCTTGTGTCAACTTTAGCAGATAACTGTACCTGATGCTCGGTGAAACTGGCAAGGTCAATCACTATACAAGCTGAACATGTTATAGTTTGCCTCCAGAATCCACCCTTGATCTATATATACTTGCGCTTGCAAGATGCATTCTCCACAAGAATAATAGATGAACAAGTAAGAATTTGGTAATATATGAATGTGCCTATGTGCCAACCTGTGTCATGGACACTGTGGAAGTGAAATTGCCATCTCATGATTGCATATTTGTCTTCCTCCTCATCCCCTGCACATGCATTATGAAATCTCGCTCTCGGTAAATGAAAGAACAAAAGGATCACACATAAGGTGTTAAACTAAAACCCTCAACAGCAAGGCATACCAATGAATTTCGGAAGGTAGAAGTCTGATGGTTAAATGAATTGTGATAAGTAACAACAGTAAATAATCACAATAATGTCTTTCCCCTAAAATAGGAAATGCGCAAAATGGGCAGAGGATGAACACAAGCAAAGATTGGTATTCCTGATCAGGGTTTGTCCTACACAACATGGGGAATGGCTCTACTTAGACCAAGCTAAGGCCTAAACATAAAAGAACGATAATTTGGAAAACATGGTTTATCCTCCATGCTTTGATATTAGCAGCTCCTTGAGCTTCATCTTGAAGCTCTCCTCTGACTGTCCCTTCGTTGTCATGATGTGGAGGGTACAACAGAGGACCAGGACTTCAAAATCATGTAGCTCCCTTAGAATAAGTGGATCTCGATCATAGTCCTGAACAGATGAGAGTCAAATTGTGAGGGTGGTATCGAGGAATGAAAATAGAAGGTAACAAAACTGCACAAAATTGTCTCAATTATCTGTGTAAAAGTTATTGGTACACTCTGAAAAATGATCTCCTAGAATGGAAGTAAACCAAAATTACAAGTATACCTTTTCAGTCACCACTACAATAATTTTTTCTTTGAATCTACTCTCGAGCTCCTCTAGTCTCTCTTTGATCAACTTGATATCCTTCGATGGAGATCCAACAAATTTTCAGGTAAACTAGATGAAATCAAACAACTGACAAATAAAACCAATGTTTCTTTAAAATATATATATATATAGCAAATAAACTGATTATAATTATAGAAAATTTAAAAAAGATTATGAGATAAGTCTTCTCAGTTCTGCTATGAGTTTTGATAACACAAATTGGGAAAGTGAGCCCATTTTACAACGTCCTCACTTCTGCTACTTGCTAGGCAAATGTTCTATCCTAGGGGAAAAAATTAGTAGCAAATTTAGTCAAACAACTTGTTGCCAGCTTTCTCCACCAGAACAGATAGAAAGAGCATGAAACACTTTAAGGAATGCATAATAGATCATACAAGCAATGGCAATCAGTCATGTTTTTTTTCCATACCTTGCCCGCCCAACTTGCTTAAAGTGTGTTTAGATACATATTAGTCTCCACAATAGTCAGTAAATACCGGTATCAAATTCAGACCAGGTATATATTTGGTTAAATTCTTGAGTACCTAAGATATAAGCACAAAGTACATGGATTTGAATCAGGTGCCCATGGGATCGTGTATCCATTAATCCTGCTTGAAGTTAAATTCAGATATGCAAGTGGATAATTGACCTTGTATATGATGTAAAGGAAGTTTGTGACATAACTTGTATCCTCTTACTGCATAATATCTAAAGTAGCAAAAACGACTTATTTTATACAATCCATTGCTTGTCAAATACTGCACAAATAATCAATATTGTTGTCTGTCAGCTAATTTATTTGTATTTGTTAAAAGCTAGCTGGTGATGCTCAACTTGAGTGTTAATACGTCAAGTCCAATATATATATATATATTCTTTGGACAAGTATGGACTTTTGCTAGTTTAGTTAATACAATTCATATTTGATAAAAACAATTTATTGAACCCTCCATGATATAGTTACCCAATTTTTTATATGTATGATTTCTTTTGCAAGTTCTTCAAGGCAGGTAATATATGCTATATGCATTGCATATCAATAACTGCATGTATATGTCCTCCACAAAGAAATATAAATGCCTAAGAGTTCTCCAATATCAAGTTCCTCAACAAAATATATTTCTTTATAAGGGATTGAACAAAGGGCTACATGATTGTGGAAACCGTGGGGAGTAGAGATGCACTCACATGAAATTGGATGGAGTGATGATCATCAAAGTCTAATCTATCAACATATGATGGCCCGATCTGAAAAATCCAGCATGCAAAATTAAACAAATCAATTATTTACAGAAACCCAGAATGGTTTAGCCAATCAGTCTAAAAGAAATCTGACACCAAAAAAATAGATGACAAAAAGCTTACAACATAGTGTCAAAAGATATACATTTTTTATTTCAGAAAACAAATTGACATACCATAGTAAAACCAAGAGTGCCGAACAAGAATTTTTATTGCAAACATATCAGAAACTAAAGAGGACACTAACTGCACAGTTGAAAACAACAGTCATCATTTTTTTTCCTTTTATTTCAATTTAACATTCACAAGTGCAGTGAAACTGAGGATGACACATGTTGGCAAGACATCATATCAGTGACCTCCAATAATTGATATCTAGGGCTAGAATTTGTAAACTCCTCTTGGAAGATAAAAGTATCAAGCATGGATTGTTGTATGCATGGACTTAATAGATATCTTTAATATATGACATCTTACATTATTGTGCTCTACTCAAGAAAGTTCTTTCATAAATTAAAGGTATGGGTAGCATATCCCTAAGAGGCAGAATATTATAGAATTATGACAAAGTAACCAACTGCATAGGCTCATCTACAAATGCCCATCTTAGATATTGCTGAAATAACATTTCATAGCGGAGATGAACATAAGACAAAACTAACTACACAATAGAGTTGTGGTGGCTACTTTTCAATACCCATAGGAAGTCTAATGAAAACAATGATTGTCTGATGCAGTAGGGATAATAGCAGAAGCAAACACAGAAATATAAATGTCGGTTCTTCCTAGGAATCAAATAAAAACAAGTTCATGAAAACAATCAAAGGTTTTGCAGGATGGCTGCAGCTATTGCAGAAGAGTTAACAAGAATGAAACATGTAGTTCTCAAGCTTCAACTATCTTGATCTTGAAATACACACACACACACACAGGTAACACGTTTCCTCATCACGATAAACATCATAGAAGAACTGGCTGAAATTTGACATCCCCTACTGCAATGAGCTATGGCTGGAACTTAAGATATTCGACTTCCTCTTGCAAGGAAAAGCAGAATACGAAGTTAATAATGGAAAAGGAACAAACACACACCTTACCAACTGTTTGGGCAAAAGCATAAGGGGAACCAATTCCAGAAACGCATAACACAGTCCTGTTAAGCACCAGACCTAACGGCAATATAGAATGCTGATTCTTCACTTCAAAAAAGTGAGATGGTGCCAATCTACTAAAGAATATGGTAGAACGTGGATCGATGATCCGAATCTTTGTCTCTATCATTTTGCGGTTCCCTTCAGATAACTATAAATAATGAACTAGTAAATGCAACAAAAAATGGAACTTGATTAGCTATTAATACACACACAACTAATAACTTAGTTCATGCTTGATATTAACAATAGAAATAGACTAAAATACAAAAGCAGAAAATCAGATTATTCATGAATTCTGGTTGTCAAGGAAAAGATACATAGTCCAAAATTAATTATGGGAGTTGTTAGAGAATACATACAAAGTAGAGAATGTAAACTTGAAGAAATTCATAGTTGAGAGATTTGTGGACCAAAATATAGACCCACCAACTGAGGAAGATAGGCTTATTCTATCTACGTGATACTTGAAACAAATGTGAGGGATGCCCCAATAAAGTGGTGGATCAATATTGGATCCACTTAACACATTTGTGTAAATGAGGAGATGTTCTCCGTGTACACTTTATCTCTGGACATAATCTCTTCATGAGCAACTCATCAATATCCAAGATCATAGGCCTTGACAAACTAGTGTTGAAGATAAACTTAGGAAAAGAGCTAATGCTCATTGATGTTCTGCATTCCTGATATTTGGAAGATCATACTAATACTTGAAATCGTTGTTAGTCAAGACCAACATCAAGCTCATATTCAAGGCCGACAAGATGATACTTATGAATATTAAAACTTTGTGGATAAGGAATAACTAGCGAGATGGTTATTCAAATTGAATATAACCTTTATTAAAGTAAAAAAAAAAGTTGAGAAATAAGCTATAGGACAGAATGAATAGTCTGAATTATAGCATGACCGACTAGGACATGCCAACTTCAATACATGCAAATTAGTAAAATTGAAACTATTGTCACATGTTGAGGTCAATTCAGGACACAAGCGTGATAATTGTGTGGAGGCTAGACTAGCCAAGTTTCCCTTCCCTTCAGTGGAAAGAAGCATAACACCTCTAACACTAATTCCCAGTGATATTTGTGATCTAAATTCATTCAAATAAGAGATGAGAAGTACTTCATCACTTTTATTAATTATGATAGTAGATATTGTTACGTATACATGCTAAGGAGTATGGAAGAGGCTCTTAAAGTGCTTAAACACTACAAGAATAAGTTGGGAATGACTTTAGAAAAACAATCAAGATCATCCAAAGTGATAAGGACAATAGTGGGCTCTGTTCAAGGAATTTTCTGTTTTCATTGAATGACAACTTCTACTCTTTTCAATCTAATGGTGTTAATGAACACAAGAACCATACACTAAAAGAGATGATGATATGTGAGTAACAAATACACATATCACTTTCTGATTCACAAATTAGTATAAACATACATGAAAGTACAATTATTGAATCGAGAAATGTGATAGTTGTCGAAGATGTCTTTCCACACAAAAGTGAGAGAGGTAAGTTCTAATAAAAGAATTTATTGGTAATCATCCAATTGATGAAGAAATAAGATGCAACAAGAGGTCCAAAGTAGATAACAATTGTCAGACCTAATTTTCTAACTTATATATTAGAAAATGAATCGAGGCAGAAGCTCCACCTTGACAAAAGGCTATAAATATTGAGCTAAAATCCATAATGTAAAATCATACCTAAGAATTAGTAGACCTCCCACAAGGTAATAAGTCGTTGGGCTATAAATGGGTTCTAAAAAGAAAGTACAAGGTTGATGAATGAATTGATCAATAAGTACACAGCCCAACTTGTAACCAAGGGCAATTAATAAAAGGAAGGTTTTGACTATCTTAATACCTACTTATCTGATGAGGATAACATCCATTCAAGTGTTGACTGTCGTAACAGCGATACACGATCTCAAGATTCAAAGAATGGACTTAGGACAACAAGCCTAGAACTGCTAGACAAAGGTGAGCAGCAGAAATGCAATGACACTTTGGCCAGGAAAATTCCATTTTTCAGAATCATTTCATCTTGGGCAAGAGTGACTGAGATGAGTTGAGATGTTGACAACTTTGAGCCCATGGTCACTTTGCTGATTAAAAGTGGGCCATTGTTCACTAGGGGATCCACCCCCAGTACAACACACTTCCGTATCTTCCTTCTCTTCTTTTACATGCTGTATTGGTATAACATCGGCTGCTTTTCACTGCTACTATAACCTATTACATTGTTATATGAATATAAGCTATTAGTGGGACCTCACCCACTAAATAATCGAAACAAGAAAATCAACCTGGTTTAGCTTTTAGCCAAAGAGAAAAACACTAGTAAGCCTATAGGTGCATATGAACGTAAGCCTCCAAGGCTCATGCTTGAACCATTCTTTATTCCCGACAAGTAAACCTCAAACAAAAGAAGTACAATGGTATATACCATACCAAATCTGCATGGTGAATCACAGTGATGTCTGCTCTACAAAGTGCATCCAATGGTTCTCTCAGGGATCCGCGAGGAAGCAGATGGTTGTTTCCCCATGGTATCAAGCCATTTATCATTACAATTTCCACATCACGCAACAAGCTCCAATGCTGCATATTAAAAGAATAAGAAAAAGACAATAAGTTTAAATCACTCAGGTTTTTCTAGCATATTCTAATCAGAAGATTTTTTTTCTAGCATAATCAGATAAGAACCATATAAAATCAGACGCTACAAAGGATATAAACTTGTTGACACAAATACTTTGGACACATGGCTTGCTTTTGTGTTTATCAATTAGGAACTAATACATTGTAGTTGAAGCCTTTATTACTCCATCAAGGAGTGAGGAGAAATTGAAAATTAGATGTTTTGTTCATTTTATAAATATTAAATTTAAAACAGTTTGAGAAGGACAATTAACCATTGTAACTTTGAACTGGACAATCTACTCAAATGTAGATAATTAATTGAATAATATGAAGCTTGATGGCTCATGATTGGAAGCCTATATCACAATTCCAGTCTTGATATTAACAAACAAAAGGTATCTAACTAGTGATGTTTTGAGCTGTGTAGCTATAACATCACGAAAAACACAATATATCAAGAAGCTAAAAGCATTAATTCAAGCTGAAAAAATGTGGGACGTGCTTTAGAAGACTGGAAGCATGTATGGGATTATGAAGATTTCAAGAAGAACTAGAAGGATGAGGTAGTGTCAGGCTCAAATTTAAATTTTATTAGATTTGTTCTAAAATGCATTGAGCACACATCCAAACCTTCCCAAACCTCTATAACTATCCTAGAAAAGATTAGAAACATCCTCGAACCTTCTAGACAATGATTAAAACTGACTGAGCCAATGAATAGTAGAATACGTTAGCCATACTGAAAATCTAGCATATTTTTGTGCATTTTAGTCATTTGGTCGGTATTATAACATTAAAACTGGTTGATCGATCTACCTATTATAAGGTTGATGGTTATAATTTAGTCGTTGAAATAGAACAATGCTAAATTGGCATGCCTCGTTATATAAAGGTTGATGGCCTACATAAGCATACCACCAACTGCATACTTGCTTGATGCTTCTACTAAGTTTTGAGCACCAGTAATTCATCAATATCTGCTCAATAACTAATTGAAAATGAGCAATTCATTACTCTTATATCGTCTTTGATTCCCAAATCCTAAGATGCATATTCATTTCAATCAAAGCACATTATGGGAAACTGAAGTGGGTATAAAATGAGCTTTCCAAACTCTCTTCCTGTTGGTTTGTTTTTGTATTTTTTTCTGTTGCTCTTCTGATATTGGACAATGACTTCATGCATGACATCATCTTGCCTGCAAGTAAGCACTATTAAGAATACCTAAGAGCTTGTATTGCAAGGCAAGTTCGCCTTGAGAGTGTCGACGTCATCATAAGAAATCTCCTATCAACTTCATTAGGTTAAGTAGAGTTTCCCTAAGACTGCATGATATTGATTGCATTGGATGAGCATAAAGACCAAGTAGAACTTCAGTATGAAATTAGTAAATATCTACCTTATTGAATAATTAGGGTGGCACAAGTAGGAGGAATTTAATATAAGGTCAGAACTAGATGACATCTCAATATTGACTTGCATTTGATAAATCACTGCACATTATGGTGGAATGGTTTGGGATGAAATCTCAGGGTAGGGAAGAGCACCTAGATAGAGAATTCACTCAATTGAGGAACACCTCGAAACCATTGTATTAGCGTTGATACTTTTCGCTTTAATTGTGCAAAATTTTGCTTGCTTTGATGTACTAATTGCTTGGTGTGATTGTTTCTATTCTATTAAGTTATCAAAGTTGCATTTTAGTAGGCGTGCATTCAGTATTTTCAGTGAGGCATAACATTAGTGTTGTTGAGATTAAATTGATTATGTCAATTCTTGATACTTAATTTAGCAAGCTTACTGATGCACTTGGTGGACTCACACTTGTCAGGTTAGAAAAGCCTAGCTTGCCCTTAGTTACATGTGAGATTTTAGTTTTGATTATTTGTTTGCACACCATTTGCCTCCCTATGTCATATCAATCGCTTAAAGAGTAACTAAGAAAAAAAGACAACTAATTTGGAATTTTTTTAGTAAATACCCACATATAAAAATTTGTAAGCGTCAAATAAAACCTGCATTCCATCATCCAAAATTGCAACAGCCACTTTGTCATTTCCAGATGTAAGTCTCAAATGCTGAGTACTTGACAGTTTTCCTGCAAACAATGTGCTATGGAACTTCATGTAACCATGTTGTCTGAATATAGACGCTGCAGTTGCACTCCTATTAGCACCTACACCGATCCTAGTAGGTGTCCCTGAAAGGTGTCTCTGAATCATTTTAACTTCATCACCTCCTGCATAGCCCTGCAAGAATGGGAGTAATTTCATCAGAAAAGAAGGCATATCAACTTTGTCATGTTAGAATAAGATATACAACTTTTACATTAAATTGATTCTAATAATTTGGCCCAACAGAATGACATCTTCCATGTTAATAATCTGTATTGAATTAATAAATGTATGGAAGCCTTGGTGTCACAACTGTTTGGGTCAGACACAATATTTCAGTCATTGAGTTCTCGTGAAGACAGCCTTTATTTACTTGTAGAAAAAATGGATACAGAAAGGGAGATATTGAAGCAAGACCCAAGTATTTGGACCTACTCAATGGTAAAGAAAGTTGAACTGAAATTGTTCTGTCCAAAAATTATAGCTTATACAATCAATCAATAGTTTCTAAGAAATTCCCTAGGCACATCTGCTCAATCAATCATGCCACTATGCCTTTCATGCGCAACTAAGCTACCTGAATGCACTTGCTACCTGGCATCAGCAGAGAGATTTAAGCTAAGTACTCACCTGTGCAATTTAAATTAACGTATCTAAACGTAACACTAAGATAATGGCTGATAATTTGCTGAGTAACTTATCAGCAATTAAAGCCCAACAACACATGTCTTTGTCCAATAACTGATTTGTTTCTCTACGGCCGGTGTCAACTTCTACAAGACAAAGCTAAGAGAGACTTCCTCGACCTTGCTATGGTATAGGAAAACATTAATCAATTATATTCCTGAGATCATTTTAGTAAACTAGACTCCTTCCGAACCGAGAAGTGAGAAGGAAAAGAGAGAGAGAAAAATGCCGCCGAAATGTTAGATGATTCGCATTCGACACGGGAGTGAATCATGAGGTTACCCTGGTTAGGATGAGCGGCGATATTCCGGCTTCCAGAAAGATCCGGGCAATGAATTCCACCATAGGAGTCTTCCCGTTGCCGCCCCACGTCAGATTGCCAACGCTGATCACCGGCACCGGCAACCTGCAATATGAAATAAATAAGAACATCACCAATCTCACAAGATCACCAACGAGAGAGAGATATATAGTCAAACGCGAAAATGGCCATTGTAAGGCAATGCCTTTGCCGGGAGAGGAGTCCGAGAGCGTAAACGCGGCGACGGAGGGCGAGGGAAAGGCGGTAGAGGGAAGAGGTGAGGGAGAGGAGAGGGCGCAGAAGGGAACGGTGGAGGAGCGGGAGCTCCCGGAGGCGGCCGTCCGGGGTGGCGGCGATTTGGGCGACCGCCCTCTTCAACCGCTCCATTCAATTTCCTTCGAGAGAGTTCGAAAGACATCTTTCGTTTTGCGAAATATTAAAACGCTTGTTTTTTTTTTTTGGATTCAATTTAGAAATGTGATAATTCGACAAGTAAATTAAATATTTTTTTTTCTTATTCATTATAGTAACTGTGTCATGTCTAATAATTTTGATCCAAATTGAAAATACTTCGATTTTGAAATATGAGTATTTTTTTAAAAAAAATAGAGCAGAATGTCATCTTTTTGAAATATACCCCCATACTTACAAATTTGTCATTTTACTCCCCCAAAGTTCAAAACCTTCCACAAATTAACTCTTCCTCCATTAACTTTGAGCCTTTCTTTTAGTTTCAGACCTTCAAAAAAATAAAAATAGAGTTTTGGGCCACTTTGAGAAAAGCATATTTAATTTTTTCTCTTTTAAATCTAAAAAACTTTTTATAGTAAAAAAAATCAGTTCTAATGAACAGGAATTAGAACAAACACATCATGTGCAAGAGACTCGCCCCACAAACACCCTTCTTCTTCCCAGCAGTTCCATCTCCCCACGAATTCAACATTCCCATAAACACAATCCAATCGAACAACATCGATCTCACAATGCACATCCAAAATCCTGAAGAAGAACTCCAAAATTTCGCAGAAAAGCTTCAGGAGCTCGAATGGTCCCTTGAAGTCCAGTACTTCTCGATCTCCTCGGCTGTTCTTCCCGGAATCCTCCCGGCGATCAGCTTCCACCTGCACGCCACTCGACCACAGACCAAACAAGAATCAGTAAACGAAACAGGAAACGGAGCTGGAGCTGTGTGTTCGATCAGCCAGCAAACCTCTCTCCGACCAAACTATACATCCTGGCGATCAGGTCCTCCTCGTCCTCTGAGAACTCCGCCATGGAATAATCCTGACTGTTGCTCTCTGAAAAAAGAAGCACAGGGCTCAGAGTCAGTGGAACAGAGAGGAGGAGCTTCGAAGAACTAGTGTAATGGCAGAATCCAGCAAGCTAAGTAGCTACCTTTTGAATCAGAGGAAAGAGCATCATCCGATGATTGATCCATGGCTCTCGTGAATAGACAGACACTGATGCGATGATGATTCGCAGAGTTAAATTCCTATGGATATATATATATATAGATAGATAGATAGATATATACATGCAAAAGGAGGTTGGGGAAGAAGAATGGATGGTAGGAACCGACAAGGAAGGGAAGACTGGTAGTTGGCAAAAGAAAGACCTAAGGTTTGATAGGTTGGTGAGAACTGAGAACCTTTTTTTTTCTTTGTTTTTTTTTTTGGCAAAAATCAAAAGACGCCCTAAATTATGTGAATCTGCAAAAGGATATTTTTATTAAAAAATAAACAAAAAAAATATCCCACCACATATTTTATATCAAAATATATTTTATTCATGTTGTTGCTGCTGCCCTGTAAAAAAATAATTATTTTATTTTAATCAAAATTATTATATATAAAATATTCTTTATCGATTGAACTAAAAATATTCTTTATTAATTTAATAAAAAATATTTAAATTTTATCAAAATTATTCGATGCCAAGATAGTATTATATTTATTGTTATAATATTATAATAGTTAGTGTCTGCTATCATAATATTAAAAGTAAGAATATTTTTTGAGTTTAATAAAGGTTTATTTTGTTTTTTTGTTGTAAAGAGATACCATTTTAATGATTTTACATAATTTAAAGTGCTTTTTTTATTTATATCATAAAAAAAAAGCATTCTTTTTTTTAATTATAAAAAAAACTCTACTCTCTCTTTAAATTATTCTATATCTAAAATATTTCTTTATTCTTAATTAGTCTAATTTTATTTTTTTAATTTAAATATTTAATTCTTATGATACGAGTATTTTTGGAGGTGAATGGTCTAATTCCACACAGTCATCCTCTTGATAATGTACAATTTTGATTACAAATTGTTCATTCATAGTGATATTTTAGATATCATAATAAAGAGTCATTATTATTATTATTTTTAAAAATATATTTCCATCGTAAAGTTTGTATTCTTTTTTGAAATTTCCTATCCATGTATTCATAGAGTTTTCAAACTCTCAGGAACGCACTCCATGACTATAATCACTTTCAGATTTTAGCTTTATATTTCAGCTGTGACTTGAGTCTCGTCGTGTAGTCGGATCATTATTTTCAGCCCTATCATGAACTTGAGGATTAAGGGGCGAAATAATAAGAATTTGAGGGTGTCAAGAAATTTTTTTGACAAATTTGAAGCTTTTACAATGAGGCGCATTTTGAATTAAAAAAATAGAGTATGGGGTAAAATGAAAAATGCTGATTGCTAGAAGGGTATGTAGCATTATTTGAAAGGATGAGATATTTCCAAGTATGGAAAGGGATTGAAGAGGACGTATGAATTTGATAGGAGAGGAGATGTCTCAAAGTGGATAATCGCTTTTTTTTGGGGTATAATTTAGGTGTTTCAATTTCATTTGGACTAACCTTCCATAATCACTTATTTTGATTGGTATATAAATGAATGGGACCCACTGAGATAAGCAAGGATAAAGACATAAATGCCCCCTTGAATATGATGCAACGATAAGATACTCAACAGATTAACTAAGTATTCACAATTTAAATCTTATTTATGACGTACTATAAGATATTTTTTTCTCGCGAAATGAAAAATATAGAGCATTAATTATTAAACAAGGAGTTATTTGTATTTCTGAATTTATCTGATGGGCAAAGTAAAAGGACGAACACTCCAAAATTAATTGGGTGAGTATGAATTTGAACACATGAATTATTAAAAAATAATAATATAAATATAAATATCTATAAATTATATTAAAAAATAAATTTAAAAGTAACCTAAATTATTTTTTTAATAAAATAAAAAATATATGTAACTTTAAAAAAATATTTCTTTTTTAAAAAAGATTAAAATATAAATACAAAATATGATGATTAGTTTAAAATGCTTATATTATTATATGGTATATTCTTAATTGAATTTTGAATATAATTCTATGAATAAGTTCTGTACTTTCAAATAAATGATGTATCATTTAAAAATGTACTTTTCTTTTGAAATTTATCAAAATAATATTTTATTAATAATTTAATAGGATAAAATTCAAAAGGACATTCTTTTCTATTAAAATCGTAAAAAATACTCCTTCATTTAAAAAAAAACTCCTCCTCCATTTATTATCACAACCTCTTTCATTTATTATCACAGGAGCTTCTCATCATGTTATTTTTGACGCCATTGATGGTAATCTAAATCATAATTAACTACTAAAGTATTACTGTAGCTTCTATAACATAATAATATCAAATGTCAATTAAAAATAAAATATCAATTATGATTTATAATTACTATAATATAATATTTATTAAATATAAAAATAATTATATTATGATAGTTATATAAATATTATATCACAATCTTATTAGTATTGGTAAGAGTTAAAATACTCCTATAATATAATATTTATCAATATTAATTAGAAATGAAGTATCAATATTGTAATGAACTATTATAATTTATAAATTCATAACTACTATAATAGTTTAAAAAATAAAAATAATTTTAGAAAAATAAGATAAATGGTGTTCTTTGATAATAAATGAAAGAAAGACATCTTTTTAATAATTCTAATAAAAAAATATCCTCTTGATTTTTACCAATTTAATGTCCAAATATTTATCTATGTTCTATTTTAGAGCCGTTTTGCTCGAACATATAGGATATTTTAAATATTAAATTATAAGCGTTGCCTTGTTTAATATTTTTTAAAAGAAATTTTTTTTAATGATATAAATAATTAAGGATGTTTTTGGTAAATATGAAAAATGATTTATTATTTTTTTTGCTCATTTCTTTTAACGTCCAAAATTGCGATGAACACGAGTGGGCACGTGATTCCAAATGAGACTAATTCACTGGTCAAAACAAATACCAACTCCGCTCGCCTTCTCCAACCTCCGGTCTCTTCCCGCAAAGGTAAAAAGGCGATCTCAATTCTTATCGACAGATCTAGTTCCACCGGCAGATCCACTTGATCGCGCTCCGA
>JBBMKF010000059.1:3852020-3864567 GCA_037834155.1 Curcuma caesia
GGAAAGCTGGAAATAGGAAGAGAGAGATTGAAGGAAAGGAGGAAGAGGAAAACGAAGACCTCCTTCCATCTGACCTCGGAAAAAAGTCACATAGCCTGGAGGAGGCTGGTGAGGTCTCTGGGCAGAGGTAGGAACCAAAATCTCATGGTCATCTGGAATGCCATAGTGGGCTCTGAGCAGAACCTCGTCATCTACAGTAAACCTAGTAGGTTTACACCGGGCAAACCAAGGAAGTAAATCGGACATTGGAGCAGGCCCTCCAAAGGGAAACTACGAAACGAACCCTAGATGAACGAGTAGAGGAACAAATGAGAAATGAAAGGGAAAGAAAAGGGCAAAACACCTGTAAACAGAAGAAACCAGAGAAACAAGAAAAAACGAAATAAAGGGGCAAGATATCGCTGAGGCAACGGAGGATACCCTTGTCCGAGGGACCGAGAAGAACGAATGAAAGGAAGAGAAGAATCACCAAAAACAAGGGCAGGAACTTACGGAGAAGTGCAGAGGTCGCGAAGGAGAGCACGGCGAAGGAAACTAAAGATGCCGGAGCGAGAAACGAAAACGGCAAAGATGAGGTAGTTAGGGTTCGTGAGTGGCGAAGGAAGAGAGGAAGAAAGGTTTAAGGCAAAACGGTCGGCAGATCCCAACCGTCAGAACGCTTAAAACTTCGACCAATCGACGAAGGCGGTTAAGCAACCGTACGACCAAAGCATCGCAGCCATTGAGCCCTTAAAATGCAGATCAACGGGTGGAAAGGCTCAATACATCACGAAAGGAAGTAGCGAAGGAAATAAAACAATAAATCACAAAGCGAAGAAAATTAGCAGGCGAGTTAAACCCGAGCCTGCCTCGGGTCCCTTCAAAAATAAAAACAGCTCGGCTGATAGGTCAGACCGTGGAGCAAGACAATAATGAACAAGAGAAAACTGGTCGGCGTCATCAGTAAAAGTTCCTATACTCCTGGACTATCGAATCTCACCCTCAATAAACCCTACCATTCGAGCTACCCCTCCTCAAAATTCAAAGGCAATCCAAAGATTAAAAACAAAACAGCTACCCAAAAGAACAATATTACATCAAGTTCAGCTTCCCACATAGGAAGGTACAACAATAGTTCAGTCAAAATAGCTGTGACAGGTAGAAAGATAAAAAAACTAGATCAGGGACTCGGTCTCTCCGAAGCAGGCAGTTCCCTCCAGACCTTCTCCGGGTCCAGGAAGCTCAAGTTGACACCCTGGGTCAGTGATAACTGTCTATTTGACCGAGTAAATTGGGGCTAGATTGGACCGGTTTGGATAGTATTTTATATCATAAATAGGGATTTTGGGCTATTTCTTTATTTTAGAAGAATTTATGGTTTTTATTGCAATTTGCATTAAATTATGGGATTTTATGGATATTAATTTGTTGTATTTTATTTTACAGGAAATCAATTTGAAGAAAAATCAACTCTTGGTTGAGTCCGGTTCAAAATGATTTAATTTGGCTCAATCAGGGGTTCAATTGGATGCAATATGGGTTCAATTTGAGTCCAATCCGGAATTGATCAAATCAATTTGGCTCAATTGATCCAATCCAAGCCAATTAAGCCCAAACCCACTTCAAATCTGGCCCAAATCAAGCATGGCCGGTTCAATTGCAATCAAATCGGTTAAATTTCAGATTTTCCGGTTCAATTGGCCGGGTCAAGCCCAACCCAAAGCTTAAGCCCAGCCCACTCGGTTCATTCCAATTCCCTCCGGTCCAATTTCAGAATTCCCGGTTCAGCAGCTTTGGTCCATTTCCAATCGCCGGTTCAGTGACTCCGCGTTTAAAGGCAGCCGGTTCAGCGAGAAACGGGAGCTCGCGATTTTCTTAGGTCTTCTTCTCCTCTTCTCGTCGCGACGCCGCCACCGAGCTCCGCCGTCGCGACGCCATCCTTTCTTCTCCGATCAGTAAAGTGCAAAGGCGGCGGCGGCTTCAGTCGATTGACACCGAAGACTCGCTGGATCTCAACGCCGATGTGGTTCGGAGGCGCTGAGATCCCTGTCCCCGTCGCCGCGGAATGGAGTTGTGAGGGTCCTCCAGCACCAGTGCACGACGTCCGGTCAGCACAGTGAGCAGCCGTGAGGGTCCTCCGGTGATCTCCCTGGCGCTCCGCATCCACCGAAGCTTGGTTTGGGACGCCGGCTGTAGCTTCGACCACCTCCTTAACCGAAGACTGCAAGGTAAGGGTCTTCTTTCCTCTTTGTCTGATTTCGGTTTGCTGGTTGCAGCTGAACAGAGGGCATAGGAAGGGAGCTTGAGCCTTCATCTTCTCCGACCTTGCCACTGTGAGGGTTCTCCAGCGCGCATCGCCGTCCCTTTGATGTTATCGATCAGAAGCAGCTGTTAACCCTTTGTTCTGTGCCGATTGGGAGAGGGGAGTTTCCATTATCATCTCCATTTTTTCTGTTCTGCTTCCTTCGTTTTGTCTATTTGTTCTGTTAGCTTTGAATCAAAACCCCCCTTCCCTGTGAATACACTGACCCTTAACCCTTAATTTTGCTCTAACCCTAACTTCGTTCTAATCTTAACTCTAATTCCCTTAACTAAATCCTAACCCTAGCTCTGACTTGTTTGTAAATCTGTTCTTCCATGCTCTTACAATGTTTGTTAGCCGATTGGACCCTATTGTGGTTAAACCTTCAAATGGATTGGGTGAGGTCTCCCTTTGGTGATGAATGAAGTGGTATCATGTTATGTTGTGAATGCTGAACCTGTTTTTTTTGTGAATTAGGATGGGATCACCTATTGTTATTTATTGTTTTGCTTGTATGATTCACACCCGAATTTTGCAATTGTATTAGTGGTTTATGGGTGTTGAGTTTGAACTTAAATGGTTGATAATTTTTGTTTCATGTATAAATATTTGGGAATTGAATGAAATGTGGATTCAGTATGAATGTAGAGAGTTGTTGGTATGAAATGATGGTAATTATTGACATGTTGAATAATTCGAATAGTTGTTGTGAATCTACGAATTATGATGTGTTGTAGTTTTGTTGTGAATTAGATTTGTGTGTGTGATCAATTAAGTGTGCCATGGGTATGAACAGATTGTCAACATGATGTAGTTTCCATATGGATGAATGAGCTTGTGTGATGTACAATCAATGAGGGTTATATTGTGGTAATGATGTGATGAACATAATTCTTGTGTGGTTGTAGTGAGAACCGGTTCTATGATTGTTTAGATGTTGGATTCATGTGCACGTGTTAGTTTGTTGTTTGAGTAGTGTGAATATGTGTTGTATGTGTTATAATGCATGATGTGAATTTAATGTAGATTGAATGTTTTTGTAAGTTGAATAAATGAATTTCATATTGTATAGTGAATTTATGTTAATAAATGGAATTCATATATAATAAATTGATCTTAGGTGATATTTGAACTTTTAATTGTAAATAATGTATACTTAGTCTTCTATTAATTGGAATATTTAATTATCAATAAATGAAGGTGTAGATAGTTAGGATGAATAAAATACAATAAAAATCCTACAACAGTCTAGAATGAACATCCGGTCATTGAGTCCGTGAGAGAACCGACCCGGACCTCCCTATACCATTTAGGATGACAATAAAGAGGTTTGGTAAATAAATAAATAATTAATTTTGATGGGTGTGAGTGACAAATAAATAAAAGGGGAATAAAAATATGTAAATAAATAATTCTCATACAAAAACACCGCATCAATGAGCAAAGGATGACTTAGAGGCTGCCCAAATAGTGATCCTAGATGGGAGGGGGCAGCCCCTCTTGATTATGGAACGCTACGTGATAACTAGTATTTTTATCGGATAAATTAGAATTATTTTGGACCGGTTTAACTATATTTCATGACATAAATAGAGTTTGTTGGGCTGATTTTTCATTTGGATCAATTTTTGGTATCATTCTATTTTTTTTATTAATTTGTGGGAATTTATGGATCTTAATTGTCCTATTTTATTTTGCAGGAAAATTTGAATGAAAATAAAAATATTTGGAGGATTAAATTGCAAGAAATCAAGTTGGGCTCGAATTTGATTAGGATCGTGCTCAATTGTTTTAATTTGGCTCAGCTCTGATTCATTGGGTTCCAAATTCAATTTCAAGCCATAGCCAATTAAACCCAAATCACAGCCCAATTAAACCCAAATTCAATTTCAGCCGGTTCGGTTCAATCAAGCCCGGTTCATCACAAGCCGGTTCATTGGTTAGGGTTCAGCGCTGCTTTAAATTACACGCCGGTTCACAACGAAAACTAGGGCTCGCTCGTGATTCCTACATCGCGACTACTGTGCATCTTCTCCCCACCGCCGCCATGATCCCGAGCCCGTCGCGCGCGCCGCCACCTCCATTTCCTTCTCCGATCAAAACAACAACGATGGCTTGAGCCGGTTGACGAACGCCGACGCCCGTGAGGTCTTCGCCGAAGTGGTTCGGAGGTGAAACCTTTTTCCCCGTCGTCACGGAACGGTGGCCGTGGGTGGTTCTCCGGTCATCGATGCTCGACGGTCGCTAGCCCGAGAGAGTGAGGTGTGAGTGGTTCTCCATTTCTACTCTCTGGCGCTCCATCTCCTTGAACCAAGCTCTCTGTTCTTCGCCGATGTGGTTCGGAGGCCGTAGGACTTGGGTGCTTGGCTCTGATCATCATTCATCCCCCGGAGAAGCTAGGTAAGTCGTTCCGTTCAATTGCCCTAACCTTTGATTGTGGTCAGCAGGGGTTCGAGCAAAGGGAAGGAACTATGGATCTTGATTCTCCGATCTATTCTCGCCGGAGTGGGCCAACTCCGGTGAGATCCGTTCGGTTGGCATGACTCCACCGACGCATATTTTCCTGTCTGTGCTGTTGGAGCCCTTCATCCACCCACACTGTCATCTCTTCATCTTCCCCTGTTCGACACTGCTTTACTTCTCCTCAGTTGGCGCCGGCACTGGTTGAGGGAAGGAAATCATTAACTCCTAACCCTAGTTTACCTAGTTTAAGCATTTCTTTATTCTGTTGTTAGCTAATGAATCAAGAAAACCCCCCTTTTTATGTTTAATCCTTTGAATTGGTAGTTGTGAGTTCTTCCGTTGGTGGTTAGTGAAGTGGTATCTTGATATCTTGATGTGAATGGTGAATATGTTTTGTGAATTAGGATGGGCTCACTTACTATTGTTTATGGTTTTCATTGTATAATTCATACCAATTTTTGCAATGGTAATTGTTGGTTTATGGGTGTGAAGTTTGATTGGGATTAATTTGTGTTTCATGTATGACTATTGATATTGAATGGAATCAATGATTCAACATTGTTATGGCTTGATGGATCATTTAACCTAGGTTACTAATGATATGGTCAATGGAATTGTGGTTGTTTGGAGTTTTGCTAATGCTCTCTTTGTTGGAACCGGTTCTATGATTGTAAGATGTTGGATTCATGTGCACATGTATGATGTGGTTGTATGAGATTGTAGATATACATGGTAGGCATGTCATTGTATAACACATGATGTGTAATTTAGAATGTAAGTTTGTATATGTTGCATGACAACTTCATGTTATATATGTTGTATGTTTGTTGTCTATATAGTGTTGTATATTGTGTGAATATAGTTTATGTTGTATGTTTCTTATTAGGTTTGTAGTATAGTGTAATTGTGTATGATTGACTTTGATGTATAGGATTTGATTGCCAATAAATGGATCTTGTAAAGAGTCAGGAATGAATAAAATACAATAAAACCCCGCAACAAGTCTAGAATAAACATCCGATCATTGAGTCCGAGAGAGACGACCCGGACCTCTTTGTACTATTTAAGACGATAATAAAGAGGTTTGGTAAATAAACAAATAAATAATTTTGATGGGTGTAAGTGACAAAATAAATAAAGGGAATAATATAAATATAAATAAATAAATTCCCATACAAAAACACCGCATCAGTCACCTCGTAGAGGTGGATACTAAGTAAATCGAACGGGTTAGCGATTATCTTCTTTTATCTTGTTTTTGTTCTTTTGCTTCCGCTAACGATTTCGCAGGAAAGAAAGAAAATCACTATTCACCCCCCTGAATTATTTTTTATTCCTTTTGAATTTATGATTTAGTAGTAAAAAATTATCTATGATAATCAAAATAACCTCATGTTTTAATCTGATTAGCTTTGATCTCTTTATACATATTGGGCAATCTAAGATCCTAGTGGTACTCTATCCTGATAACATACCATAAGTCGAAAAGTCATTTACGGTATAAAGAAAAGCATCCTTCATTACAAACATCTTATTAGTATTAATATCATATGTAAGAAAATCTTTATCCTATAGTTGTTTTAGCTCCATAATAAATTGTTGCATGTAAACATTTATTAACTTCTTCGGATTTTATGGGCCAGACACAATCAATGTTAAAAACATATACGATGTTTCATACACATACCAGGTGGAAGATTATACATAATTAAGATAATTGACCAACAAAAATAAGATCTTCTTAATTTGTCAAATTGAGTAAATCCGTCAACACAGAGACCTAATATAATATTTCAAGTCTTCTTTGCAAACTCAGGATATGTTCTATTAAAATATTTTCATGCCTCTACATCTAATAGATACACATTAGCCCCTCTTCTATTTCATAATTTGCATATCAAGTCATGTGTTCGATAGTGACTTTTGATGCACAAATCATTTGTAACCTAAAAGTTAAAGACAAATAAAATATGTTTATATGATTTATGTCGCCGATTACAACCAATCTCTTAGTGCTCTTGTATCTACATTGATTACAAAATTTATAAACATCTGCATCTGCATCATCTCCCCAATATAACATACATCTTTGCAAACATCAATTCTTTCCATAGGAAGACCTAATTCTTTTATAATTTTTTTCAGATTGTATAAATCATTGGGCATTATATGATCACGTTAACAATACCTCTCTAATAACTTAAACAAAATTATTAAAATGATCTTCAAACACATTATGCTCTACCTTGACATTCAACAGTCTAGTGGTTAAAGATAATTTAATGTGTTTGTCACAACCAGCCCATACAAATTTATATGTTGTACTCAACACTTCTTGAAATTGGAGATATAGTTCATTATTCGCATTTTCATCAACACTAGCTACTTCTTCCTCCTCCAATGGTGATGCATAACTAGTAAACATTTGTTCAAATGTTGGAGGAAAACTAAAACTTGTAGGGCTCAATTCGGATAAAATTCTAACCAGTTGCATCAATTATCATCTTCTGATATGGATTTAATTGATCATAATAATTTTGATCTCCACTAACCAAGACTTGTATGTTTCGTTCATACACCTCATCAGATATGAACGATTCACTATAATATATTCAATTATAATAATTCGGAGTAAAACTAAATCGACAAAGATGTTCTCGAACTTTATCACACTGATTTTTTTTTATTATCACACTTTCTGCATTGACACCTTAACTTATTGTCATCCATAAATTTAACATTACTACATACAAAATTTAAAAATTATTCCAACCCAATAATATACTCATCAGTTAAACTCTGACATTCAGGTAAGCTCTTTTTATACATCCAACTCCTTTCTTTCCATATTTTTTTCAATTTCTAAAGTTATTATTAAAATATTAACTCTGATCTACTACAAATAAATAATAACATAATTAATTGTTGCTAAATTAATATAACAATAACTAATATTAAAGTAACTATTGTTGTAGATATACTTAAAGCAAGTGAACAAAGAGGAGTATCTCCAACTACTTTAAGTCCATGCCAAATAAAGACTTGCATAAATAACATTACGAAGTCAATAATCAAATATATATAAAAGTGCACAAATAACTTTTCTAATCTTTAAATTCCATATAAAATACTACATCATTTAGATTTTTCTCAATTAAAATCATCACACTATAAAGTAATAATTTATATCTTAGTTTATAACTTATATATCTCAATCATCAAAGTCGACAAATCAAATCATGACATTAAACAACTTTTTTTTTTGAAGTCACACACCTTTACTCCAACATAGTTTCAAATAAGTTTTTTCTAAATTCATTAAGAATTTTCAACAACTTGAACTCCAACTTGACTACTTGATTCTAGTAACAATCCACAAAGAATTTTCATAATATAGTATCAAATTTATCAACTAAGCCAACCTTTCACTTCAAGGTTTTGCTCAGACCACAAAATCTCGTTGCCAAGCTATGACAACAGTGAGCCTGAGCTCATAGTTGAGGGCAGTTGGACGAGCTTGCGGCCAACTTGAGCTCGTAGTTGGGGCAGTTGGACAAGCTCGTGACCGGCCTGAGCTCATGGCAAGGGAGGGAGGTCGCGGCCAGCCTACGGTGGCGGTCAGCATATGGCAGCGACAGCGGGCCTCACGGCTAGCCTGTGGTGGTGACACCTTGTCGTGCCCAGATCTGGTTGGAGAGGGGAGGGAAAAGGAGAGGTGAGAGAGAGGAGATGTGTACCTTATACGGTCGTGTGCTTTCGTGTGTTGGAGAGAACCGAAGGAGAATTGAAGCCCATGTTCGCCAACCGTGCATTCACATGCAGGAGAGAAATAGGGATCTAGGGTTATAGTTTAATCCCTAAATCAGCGATGAATTCAATTCGTCGTTGAATCAGCGATGAATTCAATTCGTCGTTGAATCAGCGATGAATTCATAATTCGTTTCTAAAATTAGACTTTGACCACTAGAAATTTCGACATTTATCCTAAATTTAGTGATGAATTTTAAATTCATCTTAAATTAGCAATGAATTCAAAATTCATTGCTAATTTACAATGAAATTTGCGACAATAATCTTTTTACACACGAATTTTACGACGAAAACTTTTGTTGCTAATTTTGTGATGAAACTTTTTTGTTGCTATTTTTGTTGCTGATTTGGGATGAATTTTTTTGTCTCTATTTTCGTTATTGATTAGCGATGAATTTATTTCATCGCTAAATCCATGTGTTTTGTAGTGAATTTCGTAGTTGCTACACAGTTGTAGCAGTAACGAACTCGTAGCTGCTACAACTGTGAATATTAAGTAAGCTTTGAGACGTGATAATTTTTGTGTCGGATTGAACCATGAGATGCATAATATATTTAATTAAAACTCGTTAAGATATGTACATTTGTTACCAGGTAACTCATAATAGTAGAATCTTAGATCCAAAAAATATCATTTAATGATTTTTAAGAGGTTTCGAAGAATTACAGTCTTTATTAAAGATTATTTTTCTTATTGTAGCAGCTATAGTTTCATAGTTACTATAACTATTGTAGTTATAGTAGCTATGAAACCATAGCTATTATAACTATAAGCTACAACTGTTGTAGTTGTAATAGTTATAAAATTATAGTTGCTACAACTGTGTAGTAGCTCAGTTGTAACAGTTATGAAAATCGTAACTACTATAACAAGCTTGATGATTCAGGATTTAGGCAGAAATTATAGGTAGTATACTACTAAAAATAATACTGAAGGATAGTTATGTTATTTACGTGGGGGTGTGACACCATTATGATAAAAAAATAAAAGTGGAACATCCTATTTAGGACTTAGTATAAAAAATTGCTTTTTTGATCTTTACCTAAATATTTTTATTATATTATTTACCATCTTCTAGCCCCACTTAAGATTTCTCAAATATAGCTTTAACATTGTTGCTCCCATCCTAAGTGAAGAATATATAAAATAATTAATAAGGTATGGAGCTATATAAGAAATTCAAATAATTGAGGTGGTTGTTGCATGGTAAAGTTGATCCAAGCAAGACCTAATATCAACCAACTATATATATGTTTTAAGGAGGCCTAGATGTGCTTTTGATTGGCTGAGTTCGACGAGCATTTCTTGACCATTCTCCCTTTGGTCCATAGAAGGAACAACATCAATATACCTCTAACTCCTTGATTGGGTTTGGGGTTTCTCTCGGCGCTCTTAACCCTTTCGACCGTCATGCAATTCTATAGTTACTTATAAGACATATTTGTTTAATTTTGTGACGAAAACTTTTTGTTGTTAATTTTGTGATGAAATTTTTTATTGCTAATTTTGTTTTTAATTTGCGATGAAATTTTTTTGTCGCTATTTTCATTGTTGATTAGTGACGAATTTGTTTCGTCGCCAAATTTTATCACTAAATCCATTTTTGTATAGTGGATTTTATAACTACTACATAGTTGTAGCAGTTATGAACTCGTAGCTGCTACAACTGTGAATATTATGTAAACTTTGAGATGTGATAATTTTTGTCTCGGATTGAATTACATGACACATAATATATATATAAGTGAAGCTCGTTTTAGAGATCTACATTTATTATTGAGTGTAACTTATAATGGTCCAATTTTAGGCCTAAAAACTATCCTTTAAAGATTTGTAAGAGGTTATGAAAAATTATACTTTTTATTTAAAGTTATTTTCATATTGTAGCAACTACAATTTCATAATTACTACAATTGTTATAATTATAATAGCTATCATAATTACTATAACTATGTGACAGTTAGTTATAGTAGTTATGAAAATCATAATTGGTTCGAGCTCGACTGATTCAGAATTTAGACAGAAAATACTGAAAATAGTATTGGATGATAGTTGTATCATTTTAGTGGAGATGAGACACCATTTTGATAAAAAAAAAAAATCAAAGTGGGACGTGTTGAGCTCTTGACGATTTGGTAAAAAATAGAAATTCTATTTTCATCTTTACCTAAATATTTTTATTATATTATTCAACATCTTCTAGCTCCACGTCAGATTCCTCAAATATAACTTTAACCTTGTTGCTCCCATCCTAAATGAAGAATATGTAAAATAATTAATAAGGTATGGAGCTATAGAAGAAGTTCAAATTAAGGTGGTTGTTGGATAGTAAGGTTGATTCAAACAAGACCCAATATCAACCAACTATATGTTTCAAGGAGGCCTAGATGTGCTTTTGATTGGTCGAGTTTGACGAGCATTCCCAACCTTCTCCCTTCAGTCCATAGAAGGAATAACATCAATATACCTCTAACTCCTTGGTTGGGTTCGGGGATTCTCTCGGCGCTCTTAACCCTTTCGACGGTAATGCTATATTTGCTTATAAGACATATTTGTTTAATATAAATAATGAGTGACTTTCTTTATGTGTTTACCATAGACATGCATACCTAATTGAATGTAATGATGAGCGACTTACCTTATTTAGTTGCTTACAAGACCATAAGAGTTAATGTAAATAAATAATAAGCAATTTTGAAACAAAAAACTAAGAGCAACGCCAATGAAAAGTGTGGATCAAATGCTATAACATAAAAGATAGTTTTTACCCTTTGATAGCAACTCCAAAATTAATTTCACAAACTTAGGGTTCCACATTCACGGTTATGCGTTGGTACTTGTGGAGTTAGAGAAATAAGAAAACTTTTGAAGGCGACTACCGTAGACCGAGGGAGACTAAGAAGGTAATTCTAAATGAAGTCAAGGACATTAAGGAGATACAGTATTGGGAAGGATGATCTTAAGCAGGGTTGTCCTGGGCTTTAATCCAATCCAATTTTTTTTTTTTATCATTATCTATGTAAATTTTTTACTTGACCCATTGAAATCTATCTTCTTCCATGCCCAAAGCTCAGCCCAACTCCTTAATTATTTATATTAAAGCCCATTCCCATTCTAATTTTTGGATGTTTCTGTATTGAAAGTGCAGTGAATGAGGGATATGAAAGTGCAAGTGTTGCCTTAGATATTGATAAAGGTTAAAACTTGAAAGACACACTTCAAGTGGATGCAAGGATGTTATTTAGGAGTCCCGGGGCATAGTTGAGTTGGTTACGATGAAGCAGAGTTGTTGAAGTGGGCAAGAGTTGAATCTCGGTAAAGCCAAAGCAATGCCCTCCTCCGTTGTGGCCAACTATAGTTTCTCGATTTACCTCATCACAGATGGTCTGTGGTCAACTATGTGAGGCCGCTGGAGTGGCGGATTCCACCTTTTGCTGAAAAAAGATGTTATTTAGGAGTCCCCGGGGCATAGTTGAGTTAATTACGACGAGACAGACATGCTGAAGTGAACAAGGGTCAAATCTCGACGAAGCCAAAACAATGCTCTCCCCCATTGTGGTCAACTGTAACTTCTCGATTTACCTCCTTATAGATGATCCTGGGACCGATCGTGTGGAGCTGCTGGGGTGGCGAATTCTACCTTGCTAAAGAAAGATGCCATTTAGGAAATGATTACTCCCTTATAAACTTAATTATGCAATTCTAATACTTTAACAAAAGGTTTAAGTTAGGTATTTCAAATTTGACACATGTATCAAGTATGCAAGTTAGTTATGTCAATATGACTTAGAAGTTACGCATGGAGTTTGAGGAACTCAATGGACTTGTGTCTTGTGGAGCTCATGGATCGAATGGGATCAAATTGTAGATATGGGGCTTAATGAAAATGAGAGAAGAAAGTTTGGATTGGTTGATGGAGTTGGAGCTCGTAAGAGTTAGATGAACTTGAGGGGATCGAGTGGATGACTTAGAGCTCAAGAGGAGCTTAATGG
>JBBMKF010000059.1:3866090-3882083 GCA_037834155.1 Curcuma caesia
AGTCTTTTTTAAGATGATTGTTATTCTTATGTAAATTTAAATATATAAATTGAATTCTAAATTTTAATTTTTTATAATAAAATTGTGGTTATAATCTATACCCACAGAAAAATGTCATGTGGCTATAAGCTATATCCACGGGAAAAAGGCTGTGGGTAATTATCTAGTCATTATTTGTGATGATTTTTAGTTTTGTCACTAAAACCTATAGTGATGCAATGAAATTCGTAGGTATAATTCGAGGCATTTTCTGACGGGAATGGATACCGTCACTATATGTTACACCCATAGTAAAAAAATCGTAGGTAAATGCATATTAAAAATGATGGGCATAGACGTCCGTGGGTATAGGTTTTTGAGGTCTATACCCACAGTTTCATGCTTTCACCTACGATTTTTTATCGTGGCTATATGGCAATTTTCTTGTAGTGTTGAGCCAGCAGTGTATTAATATTGTCAATGAAAGAAGCATTTGAAGATAATGACCCTATAAAAAATAACAATTTTCATGGTTATTGATATGTGTGTTTTATACCTAGTTTTGGTATTATTTTGTATTCATATTATATCATTATATCATGTATATTTTCACCTCTTTTGCATTAATTTCATCGTTGTAGTTCGGAGATATACTCTTTGCATGTTTCTATTGATAAAATGTGAATTCAGAGAGAAAATAGAGGTTAAGAAGCCTTGGAATGTGTATTTCTAGCATTGTGCACGGTCTGGCTGTGTCCCTTGACATAACCGTGTATCATATGATGAGTTAGGTATGAAATAGAGCAGCAAATGGGACTTCTAGCACCCTCCTTGGGTTGGTCGTGCCGGGGGCACTATCTTATTCTTTGCTATTGCATGCTTAAAAATTTCAATGTCGGACATGGTCTGATCGTTCTTTCTAGCATGGTCATGTCCGACACCCTTGCAGACAAGTAGTTGATATTGCTAGACCATGCTTTCTAACACAGTCAGCCCATGCTATCCATGGCCACGACATGGTGGTAGTACCCTGATATTTTTGGAAGGCCATAATAGATTTTGACCGTTTGGAGGTTTTAAAAGGACCCCCAAGGGCTCTTGTTTAAGGGATAGGGTTTTCCCCATGAAGGGACTCTGGGAGAGAGCTATTTCCAAGGAGCCGTCAAGATTCCTTCTTCCCTAAGACTTAGAGTTTTTCCAAAGACACCGATGCACACGATGACTAAGTTTTCTCTCTCTTTTCTTTTTGATTTAAGTTGTAGAATATCTTCTTGCATGTCTTTGTGTTGTAACTCCATCTCCATGGAGTAGTTCTCTTGATTCTAGAATAAAGGGGTAGCTTGATGAATTATTGACACTTGTTTTATATTTATTTATCTCTTTTATCACATGATGTATGTAGGATCGTTGCGCGCACTAGAAGGGGATGAATAGCACGATTGTCGTTCTTTCTTACTAACACAGAGAACTTGCAGTGGTATTAGAAAATAAGATAGGGACATGCGAATTTTTAATTGGTTCATAACTTCCCAAGATTAGTACGTCCAAGGTCTATGCACGAAAAGGTGCCCGTCCACTAATGGTCTCATTTTCAGAACATTTTTGGAACCAGAGAAACTCGTTTTACAGTCCAATCAAATAATATAAAATTAAATACAAATAGTAAGATTTAAAAGAAAAACCAGTGTAGTTGATCTAGAAGTCCTAAGCACCGCACACTTTCTTGGAGCTTCTCCGATCGCATAAGCTTGGCTCCGTTCGAGTTCAATAGCACTGCAGGAGGAAGAATTTGGAGTAAAAGAGTTGTCTTGGTGTGACACATTGAGGCTCCTTATATAGAAGCTTCTAGATGCCCAAATCCCTTTCTAGGCTCCCCGAATCGATCTTATCCTGATCTGATTTCGTCGGTCTATCAGGCTGATTCTTCCTAATCTGAGCACTTGGACCATTTGGGTGCTTGTAGTAATATCCAAACGCCCAGATCTAGTCAACTCAAGTTTGACTTGAGTTGACCCCAAGATTAATTCGGCTGCTTTTGCTTGCTCCTCTTATGCTTCTTCAATCTTGCTTCCAACTCTTGGTTCTTGCATACAAACACATAAGCAACCTAAGCCTTACTTGTAGTTTGTCTGACCTACTAGGCTTATCTAAGTCTTACCCTATAGGTCTAAGCTGCTAGACTTACCCGTGCCTAACTTCTAGTTAGAACTAGTCACTGCTATTGGTAGACTTCCCATCTACCAAACATCTTATCACCACTTGACCTGTTTAGACTTTCCCTTGCCTAACCTCCAGTTAGGATTTTCTTGCCTAACTTCACTCACCAGGACTTCCTGCCCAGCTTCACTCACTAGGTCTTTCTTGCCCAACCTTCAACTAGGACTTCCTCTACTTAGCCTCCAACTAAGATTTCTCTTGTCTAGCCTCCAATTAGAACTTCTCTTTGCCCGGTTAACCTGACTAGGACTTTTTGCTAGTCTTTTGGTCAAATTGACCTGACTAGACTTCATTATATCTAAATATTATGTCATGTTTGAATCAACCCTTAGTAAAACAGACCAGACCTAGGTGTATTGTCAAACATTGAAACCTTAGGGATAGATTAATACTCCTTGCACCAATATTGTATTGGTTTATGATTCGACTTTAGTATGCATACATGACTACGATATTAGCATGTGTTTTCATATCTCATGAGATACGGGAAGGGGAAGGATCGAAAGATGAATTCAATTCTCTGACCCCTAAAGTTCGAGACTTGATGGGTTGTTCACAAAAGTAGTTCAAAATTTCATGAGGATACCATAACTATTATAGAGCTTAATGAGTTTACCCCAATTCAATATCACAAAAGAAGGGATAACTCTTAGAGGGGCATAGGGCAGCATGATAGGAGCTTCCCTCATAAAGAAGTCAAGGTTACTTTAAAAGTAGGTGCCGCATTTGGGTAGGCACACTAGTATAGTTCCAAAAGCTTATATCGGGTACCTCAAGATAGACCATCTTCATTATTACTAAACACAGAGGTACAACAGTGAATAACTTTTAATGTGTCAATGATCATCGTGGCTAAATCAAAATCCTAGAATTATTTTCTCAAATTGGTTTTCCCATGAAATCTTCTTATTTTCCTAATTCATTTTCTTTCTCATTAGATTTTCTCAATCTCGATTGATTTAGATAATCTACTTTATAATTTTGGCCAGCTTGGATTGACAGTTCAATAATTTATTATTTGATCATAGTCGTATACTTACAAATTTCACACGTCAAATTGTCTAGCAAAAAAAAAAAAATTCTAATTACATATACATGGATTCTCACAACTATTTGGATGCGCAAACGGTTTTGGTCAGTTGATCAAGTTGATGGGCAACTTTTTTTTTCTTCCGTGCTTGATTAGATTTGCATTTTGTAACAACTTAATTATGGTCAATGTATCGATTGGTTGGGTCGGGTTATAACTATTGGACCAACCTGAAAAAGATATTTAGGGAAAAATGTCATTTTTGATAGCATAATCTTTTTGACAATAATAAAAAATGCCTTTTTGATTTTTGGGGTCCATTTATAATCCTCTGAGCAAGGTGCAAACTTGAAAACAAAAGCCTTGGTAGATCTCTAATTACTCTGAGAATGGTGTATATATTGTGATCAAGCTGCGGACTGAGGCAGAGTTAGCGATGGTGGATACCATAAACGTAAACTTATATTCGATGCGGATCTTAGAATGATCTATGCATCGCTGGACGCTGGTCTACAGTTCACTTGTTGACTAACTCATCGTGCTTATATAAGATTAAACGGCCAAGGATTAGTTTAAGACATGGAGTTTTTATTTACATATTGCTCTGTTACAGATAAAAGTTAAAGCTACCCTCTTGTACGTACTTGCTGCTTCTATTTTTATATGGATTTGCAGGGTGAATGCCGTCGTACCAACCAATCACCCTTCATGCACTGCTAGTTGCCGGTATGTTCGTGGGAGTTCAGGTCAGTGTTTGCGCGTCAAACACCGGAGAAATTTAACAGTGGCCAACCAGCTTCCGAAACGTAGCAAGCCGACGCTCTTCCATCACTGTGACATCCACGTGTTGCACCATAACTTTTACATATTCCTTCTTGATTTACGATCAGAGTTTCGTTTATATATATATATATATATATCTATCTATCTATCTATATATATAAATATGTTTTTCGGTTGTGTTTTGTTTATTTATTGAGTACAATCCTCCACACTGCTTTGTTGGCGAAATCGAAGTGTCATCGTCGTGGGCTGATCAGAAACGGGAATTAGATGCAAAAAGAATAGAACTAAAAGATGGAAATTAAGAAATTTACATGGGCTACTGGCGCCATGACCGTCGCTGATCTTGCGCGGCGCGTTCATCGTTATCATTTAAAAAAAAAAAACAGATTTAGCAGAGGCATACGGCACACGGCGAGTCAGAACCCGGAGGAAGCCAGGCTGAGTTGGAGATCCAACTCTAACGCCTCCTCCGCTCTCGCAGTCTTGCTCTGGCCGGAAATGGTGAACCTTTCGAAGGAGGTCTCGCCGTGGCCGTAGCTGGCACCGGTGGGATAGTTGTATGTGGTCGTAACCGCCGGGAAACGGGCAGAGGCGGTGGACGAGGGAAACACGCAACCGTTGAAGGGTGGCGCCGGCGCCGTTAACGCGTCAGGGTAGAAGTAGACCCAACCCGATGTAGGGCCGGGAGCGGCTGGCGGGCACTCAGGGAAGAGGTGTGGCGGCGGCGCGAAGGCCGACACGATGGGGTTTCGGGGGAAGAGGGTGCCGCCGCCGTGGAGGTGGTGGTAGTGCTGCATCTGGGCGGCGCGCTTCTGCTTCTGTCGCTCCTTCTTGTGCGCGTTCTGGTGACCGCCCAGCGCCTGCGAGTTGGCGAACTCCCGGCAGCAGTACTGGCACTCGTACTTCCTCCCCTCGCCGCCGGGGGCCTCCGTCGTCGTCGACGACGAGGAGTCGGAGCCCGGCCCGGCCTCTTCCTCCTTGGATACGACATCAAATCCGAACAGCTTCGGCATGATCTCTTTGTTATCTCAGCAATTAGTAGAAAGAGATAAGTGGAAGCAAAACGAGGAGGAAGAGGGAGAGATTGCGTTGGTGGATGAACTGTGGGCTTTAGTTGGGTCTCTATATATCCACATATAGGATCGTTCCAAGGTAGGGTGACTAAATTATACAAGGTCGAAGAAAAGGTCTTATTATATTGGCCTCCATACTCTCTAGGCCCTGTACTATTATCATTGCAATGAAACATTTTAAAGGAGGGGACTGAATACAAATCAGTGGAATAAAGAATTGTAGTTGCAGCCATCCCAAGAGAGGGGAATGGGTGACTGCATGATGTAGGCAGCAGAGGACCCAACAGGAAGACCTTAGATTGCGCTTGTCTTGGCCCTCGTTTCAAAGGACCACCTCTTATTCTTCTTCTTCTATGCAGGCTGCTACCCCGGTCCGGCCCCTACGCCTCTACAGTAGTATATATATATATAATGACCAGATTTGCCGCAGAGAGCTGGATGACACAAATTTAAAATTTTGCGTCTGCTATAAGTCAGTGACTCATTAATATGTGAGTGAGTGGGCGTCACTCTGTATCAGTTACAAGTGTGGTGTCACCATGTGGGGGGCGTAATCGGTGCCCTTATATTTTAGGGCAGTGAGACATTCTTAGGTAACTGGGAGTACAGGCATCGTCAGACAATTAAACCTTGGGTGTGCAACAGGAATCGCAAGCCAGGCCCCATGTTGGGTTTCGGCATGTGGTTGGCATTTTGGTAGAGTGTTATTTGTTGCCTGTTCATGTGAGAGACCAACGTTGAGCAGATGGCAAGCACAATGCACATGCCCAGTATATTTACATCACTTTCGTCTTTTGTTGCCAGAAAGGGGACTGTTAAATTCCTCTGTCCATGGGATCAGTTTGATTAATTACTTGTAATCTGACTTAGAAGAAGATCAAAAGGATTTAAAACAAACATTGTAGTTCCTCTCAGGAGTGTGACAGCTGAGCAAGAAATTCCATTGCACATGCTTTAAATTTTTTCTAGTTTGTTTTTTCTGCATCCAACCGTAATTGGGTATTGATATGTTTTCTACTATTTTATTTTTTAGGTTTATGCAATGAGATTCAAGTTGTAAACCTCACCACCGGCAGCTGCAAAGTAGTTTATAATTAGGAGAATTATTGTGAATAGGATAGCTGTCGACCACTGATAACAAATGAAAGATTCTCTGTTGTAGATGCATCTCTAAAAAGACTATCAATGCTAAGCTAGAACTGAGACTGCCACCTTAATAACTCAATGAATTATCTAGCTAAACTAGATAGCAACAGCTTTACCCCTTCCCCTATGATGAACAATATGATTAGCTCTTTCACTCTTTGATCCACTATGCGCAAGCTGATACTTAGTGCCTTCAGAATACTAAATTTACACGTAATATACACATATCACCAGTGTGCAAGCCTCATTCAAAAAGGATTTTTTTGTTTAGAGGAAAATATAAGAATTTGTATTTTAATTATTTTCCTTGAAAGCTTGAAGATGATCATAATATATTCACAGCTAGTGAGAATGTAGTCAGTCTAATGATCCTGGGCTAAGTTTTTGTTAATTTGTAGTGAGTTGGTGGCAATTTAATTTAATCTTAGTGACCCCTATCCATGGATTTTGCTTTGTCCTTGTTCTTTGTATATAAGGTGGTTGAGGTGATCTGTTTGGAATGAAATCAGTCATGTTACTGCTATTATGAGATTCTCCTAGTCTTAGCACAGTAACCTTTTATATCATTTATAAATTCATCCACAAGGGTTCTCTAAAGTTTTTTTTTTCCATGCCTTGGATTGTATTCATCGATAACTTAATTAAAGAAGCTTACAAGTTTTTATTTTATTTTGTTTATTCTTTTTTGTTGTCTCCACCAATTTTTGTGTCTTAAGTTTTTGTTTTCTACTTTTTTTTTCTTGAAAAACTTTGTGGACAAGGCTGTCCAAAAATATTATGTTTCTCCTAACTCATAGCTAGGACATTATTCTTAAATAATTTGGCTTCCATTATAACCTTAATTACAATCTTCATCTTAAGAGTGAATATATATATATATATATATATATCTTATAAATATTTATATGTTTTATCATATCTATCCAAACCTTTAAAAGGACACAACATGAAGCCCAAGAAGTGCATCCGCTTCTAGCTCAACCACTTCAGCGAAGCTCAACCACTTCAGCACCATAGCACTACAAAAAAACCAACAAATTCACGAGAAATTTAGCAATGAATTTTATAAATAAATTCATTGTAAAAATATTTGTGATGATCTTTGCGACAAAAAAATTATTATCGTGAATAAATAATCGTCAAGTTCTGTAATGAAAAAATAAAACTTTATCACAAATTTGGCAACAAATAATTTTTTCATCACTAAAATCGTTAAAAATTGATAACAAATCCTTTTCATCGCCAATCTCTAACGAAATCCATTTTTGTCATTGATTGGCTATGAAAATAATTTCGTTGCTATTTGGCAACGTAAAAGTAGTTATCGTAAATTTGCGATGAAACTGTTTTCGTTGTAAATTTGAGATACATAGTGATTTACAATATTTTGGGACGAAAGTGATTTTCTTGCAAAACCCAACTTCTTTCCACATATCCTCTCCAATTTTGCATTATATAGTGCATACAAATAATACAATCAAACCTATTTATTTTATATCAACGTACACCATTCCAATTCATACATTACAACAGATATATACATACAACATAATAACTTACATAATATTCAAAATAAATACAAAACAGTCTCAAACGCTCAATGTTACAATTCCAACGTAAATACATACACAATTCTTTCATATCATATTCATACAACACATAACGATACAAATACAAAACAAACCAACTTAAATAATCTCAAATCATCATATCCAAAAATATCCCGCATTCCAATCTAATATTCTTCAAGTTCAACAAGTCATCATATCCAAATAAAAATATCCATTTCAAATAGTCTCAAAATGAGGGAAAGATACAAAAAGAGATCATCGTCCTCTTCTTCCTCGAGAGACACTTCTTTTTCCTTGCATACTTCTTCTTTTCCTGCATCAAAAAATAAAGAAACAAAAAGTATCATTCTAAAAAAGAAAGAAAATCTTATAAACTAACACAAAACTAAATATGTAAAGGTTTACTTCTTCTGACATGAATTTTTAAATTTCATCACCTTCTTTGACCTCACCAATCATGTTTGAAATAAATTAACAGTACTAATAAAAATATATATAAATGAAAGATTCACAAACTTAATTAAATAACAAATATTAAAAATACTTATTCTAAGATAAATAACATTCATACACAATAAATTCATGAAGAACCACCAACATCATCATCATTATTATCAATATCATCACCAAAATCGAGAGAAATTTAACTTAGAGCAAAACTTAACTGAAGATGTTGCATGATCAAGTATTGTTGTCGACATAAATCGTTAATTTTTTGATCTCTTTGCCTCATTTCCTTTCTTAATGCCATTGCATTATTATCCTTTTCAAATGACTAACTTCTTCAGTCAAGTTATGTATTTATGTCCTTACTGTTGGAGGAGTGGAAGATGTACCAGCAACTCTACAAGTTCTGTTTAAAGAACTTATTCTCAATATCCTTCCCCTTTCTGTCCACCACTTGCCTCTAGCTATATACTCATATCATTATCAACAGATGGCTCAGATCCATCATTTTCATCAGTAGCACCCAAACTTCTATGTACTAGCTCTAGCTCATCATATCTCTTCTATTTTGTAATGAGAAAAATTAAAATAAATTTAGAATAACAATATATTAGAAGTGCATATAATATTGATTAAATATAATAGAAACACATATAATATAAAGTAAGAGCAAGTACATAACTAATAACATCTATTAATAGAATCTATGTGATAAATTAAGATCCATGATTAATCCAAACCTTAGTTGCTTTAGCTCGCTTCCTGCTCCAAGTCTTGTATTTTTTTTGAAATATGTGATTGAAAGTGTCCATGAATAATGGCTCCCTCCCCATTTCCTTGGCCTAAAAATTCATGGTTAGAAATAATAAAATAGTCTAAAATAGATTTAAAAAATTAGTGTTTGAAAAAAACTATCAATTTGCATATATGTTCATCAATATTGATTGAGTCACCCACATATATCATAGATAATGTAAGACCATTGCATTTGAGAGAAGGGGTGAATCTCATTCATTCGTTCAACTTACTATTAAAGAAAACTGGCAGCGGAATTAAAAATATGAAATACAAGACACATATATTTACTTGGTTCCTAACCCCCTAGGGTTAGTATATCCAAGACCTATATACGGAAGACACACATCCACTAATAATTTCCTTTCCGAAACTCTTTCTAGAGGTGGAAAACCTATCTTATAGTCAAAGTACAATAATAAAAGAATATAGCATAACGAATAAGATAAAATAAACACAAACACTCTAGTAGAACTGATCTGAAAGTTCTAAGCACAACACACCCTGCCTGGAACTTTCCCGGTCGCACGAGTAGGGCTTCGGTCACGTTTATGAGCACCACAGAGTACTAGAGTAGTTGTCAGTTGATTGTTCTTTGATGCTGCTCATATGGGCCTTATAAAGACTCTTTCGGACACCCGGATTCCTTTTTGGGCACCCCAGACTAATTCAATCTGATTCGTCTCTATCGATCTTTATCCAAGCTAATTTTGATCTTGGTCCAGGCGCCTGGACCAGCCCGAGATGCCTAAAAGGAAATTTAGCCACCTAGGGATACCCCTGATCCAAGCGCTTGAACCAGACTAAGGCGCTTGGACTATCAGGGAGCTTGGAATAAGATCCGAGCGCTCAAAACTAGTTCAACCAAGTTTGACCTGAGTTGAATCCGAGTATAGTTTGGCTGCTTCTATTTGCTTCTATCATGCTTTCTTAGTCTTGCTTTCAACTCTTGGTTCATGCAAGATTAACATACACCAAATAAATAAGCAGGGAACCTAAGCCTAATTGTAGTTTTTCTAACCTACTAGACTTACCTAAGTCTTACCCTATAAGTCTAACCTATTAGGCTTACCTAAGGGATACTTTCCTAGGATTTTCTCTTGCCAAATATCCGATCACCCTTGACCTACTTGGATTTATCCTTGCCTAACCTCTAGTTAGAACTAGTCACTCGGTAGACTTTCTACTTACCAAACATCCGGTCACCCTTGACCTGCTTGGACTTCTTACTTATCATCCGATCCTCTGACCCCCAGGACTTTCCTTTCAATGTCCAGTCTTCACTAATCCATCGACCTACTAGACACCCAGTTCACTGACCCATCTAGACTCTCCGCCTGGTGCATGCCCTAGATCTGTCAAGACTTCTTGGTCAGTCTCACTGACCAAGACTTCTTGCCTAGTCTCCAACTAGGACTTCCCTTGCTAGTCATCTGATCAACTTTGACCTGATTATACTTCACTCATATCTAAATATTAGGTCCTATTTAGATTAACTCTTGGTCAAACTGACCAGACTTAGGTGTGTTAAATATCGAATAGAATTAAGCATCGCAACTATAAAAAGGTCCATCATAGCTTGAATCCTTTAAATATCAATCGCTCTTTATAGGTATGCATATGACCATCCATGTCAGTCTTTCTCTTAAAGACCCACTTACACCCAATGGGTTTGATAGTTTCAAGTAGATCAACCAAAGTCTATACCTGGTTAATATATATGGATTTCATTTCGAACCTCATGGCCTCTAGCCATTTCTTAGAATCTAGGCTCATTACAGCTTCTTGATAGGATGTAGGCTGGTTGAGATCAATAAGCATTATATCATCATAGTCAGATAAGAAAAAATAATATTTCTTAGGTTGACAATGTACCCTGTTAGATCTGCGTAGAGTTTGTTTTACTCAAGCAGGTTGTTGCTCCACAACTTCTTGCGGTGTAACAAATGCATGAACATTTTATGGTGCCTACTCAATTTTCATCAAGTCCTAAGTGCTAATTTGTGTATCTTATATTTCTTCAAGAATGACTTTACTCCCACTAGTCATTCTAGAAATAAACTTTCTTTCTAAAAAAACTTCATTTCTAGCAACAAATATTTTACCTTGTGTGGGATTATAAAAGTAATATCCCTTCATTTTCTTGGGATATCCTATAAAATAACACTTATTAAATTTGGATCATAGTTTTTCTAAGACTTGACGTCGAACGTAAGCTTCACAATCCCAAATAAAAGATATCTTAGGACTCTTCTCAATCCATATCATATATGGTGTCTTCATGACAACTTTAAACAGAATGCAATTAAGTGTGAAAGTAGTCATCTCTAGAGCATGTCCCCAGAAAGAAGTAGGAAGATGTATCTGACTCATCATTGATCGTACCATATCTAATAAAGTATGATTTTTTCCTCTCTGAGACACCATTCCATTATGGTGTTCCATGTGGAGTGAGTTAAAATATGATCCCAAACTCAACGAGATGGTCATGAAACTCTTGTCTAAAATATTCACCACCTCGATATAATTGAGCATCTTAATATGCTTACCAAGTTGGTTTTGTACTTCATTCTTAAATTCTTTAAACTTTTCAAAGGATTCTGACTTATGTTTCATTAGAAACACATAACCATATCTACTAGCATCATCAGTAAAAGTAATGAAATACTAATAGCCTCCTCTAGCTGCTATATTAAAAGGGCCACAAACATCAATATATATGAGTCATAACAAATTATTACCTCTTTCATTATGTCCACTAAAAGGTGTCTTTGTCATCTTGCCTTGAAGACAAGATTTGCATACCTCATATAATTCAAAATCAAATGAGTCCAAAAGTCCATCCTTATGGAGTTGTGATATGCAATTCTCATTAATGTGACCTAAGTGATAATGTCAGAGATATGTTTGGTTTAAATCATTAGATTGGAACTGTTTGATATTTATGTTATAGATTGAGTTTTCAAAGTCTAGAATATAGAACACATTCATAAGAAGTGCATTATAATAAATATATCATTTAAATGAACAAAATAATATATTTATCCTTTATTATAAATGAGAAACTTTTTTCCTAATAAGAAATAGAAATAACATTCTTAGTTAAGGAAGGCACATAATAACACTCTTTTAGTTTCAAAATAAGTCCAGTGGGTAAATATCAGGAATATGTTCCTTCAGCTATAACAGCAACTCTTGAATCATTGCCTACTCGTAGCTCCACTTTGCCCTTTGTTAACGATCTAGTACATATATACCTGAGGCAGAAGTTTCACTTCTCTTCTTTATAACTTGTAGAAGTCTTACTTCTCTTCTTTATAACTTCTTCTAGATACAGTTTATAGTTTCTCTTCTAATGTCTAGTCTCACCACAGTGGAAGAAAGTTCCTTCCTTAGGCGCCTTTAGGTTTCGATGCATAATATTTAGTTTTGCCTTTGGCTTGAGTCTTACCATTAAGTTTGGGCTATCGTTTTCCTTTGCCCTTTTGCACCATTAATATGGTACTAGGTTTAGTCTTCTTAAGATTGAGTTTTACAATTCTCAACATGCTTAACATCTCATGCAACGACTTATCAATTTCATTCATGTTATAATTCATGACAAATTGACTATAGTCTTCTAGCAACAATTGCATAACAAGGTCAGTGGCTAATTATATTCTTAGCCCAATAAAAATCCCAATCTTTCAAGGTTTTCAACGTACCCAATCACATTAAGTACATGAGTTCCTATGAGACTTCCTTCTTACATCTTGCATTAAAATAGAGCTTTAGATATCTCAAATCTCTCGTGCCTTGCCTGCCCCTGATATAGTTGTCTAAAATGTTCAACCATATCGTGAACATCCATGTTCTCATGTTGCTTATGAAGCTTAGAGTTCATGGTGGCAAGCATAAATCATGACACATCCAATGCATCATCTTGATGCTTCTTATAAACATCCTTATCAGCGTGAGTACTATTAGTGGTGGGTGCTTTAGGAATTGGTTGCTCTAGGACGTACAATTTTCATTCTTGCTTAAGAAAAATTGTCAAGTTTCTGTACTAGTCCAGGAAATTAGCTCCATTAAGCTTGTCCTTATCAAGGACAGATCACAGAGAGAGAGAGTATTAGACATGTTTGACGACATGGTGATCTACAATAAGAACTATAGAAATAAGTAGCATATTTAAATCATTTAATTAGACATTTAATTAAATGATTCTCTCACTGAGCTATAAAGCTTGGTAGGAGCAAATCATGGATGTGGACAACCGCAGTTTACTCACACTACTAGCTTCAAACCCAAGGTAAGCAATATTATACCTTAGTTAAGTCTTGGTAGCTTCAAACCCAAGGTAAGCTTCAAACCGGAGCTATAAAGCTTGGTAGCTCCATATTATACCTCATCTTGAGATAGTTTTGGCTAATCGCCCAAGACTTGTATAATTTAGGTAAGCAATGTGTACCAATTACATCGTATGCAACTCTTGTATAGTTAGGTGAACAAGACTATTCATTTATTTCCCCAACGCAAGGGATATGCCTCTATGTTCTCAATCCAATTTAGGTAACTTAGTTAAGTCTCACCCAACAATTGCCCTATCTCACTCTACCAAGATAAATTGAGTCATTTTACTTTGACAAACATGTCTACAATTGATCAAGGTAAAAGTGAGTACCAAAATTTGATAGACATATAAAAATGACCTAATTATTATAATACTACTAATTAAACATGCATCACATACAAACATGATACACATCAACATATATGCATAATTAAAAATGTGACATGGTTATGATCTGTCTACTAAGATCTTCTCAAGCACTACAAAAATAATTGCCATTAGAGACGAAATTTTCTGTCGCTAAAAGGCATTAACGACCGAATAGTGATGAAATTTTTTCGTCGCTATATTATTGGTTGATGACGTCAATTAGCAATAGAATTAAAATTCTGTCGGTAATTAGCGATGAAAAAATATATTTCATTGCCAAAATTAGCGACAAAATAAACCTTTTCATTGCAAAAAATGACAAACGAAAATACTATTCTGTCTCAGTTCTAGCGATGAAAATATAAATTTTTGTCGCTAATTAGCGATCCAAATATAACTTTCAGGGGCGGAGCTACAGGGGGCGCCTGGGGGCGGTTGCCCCCCCTGCCCCCCTGACTTCATAGGCAGTTCAGTATCCTCCGTACGAGTGCTTTCAATAAGGTAGGCTTTTCTCTTTCTGTTCACGTATAGAAATGCTTTTTTTTTATTATCTGTGGAATACTCTCCTTCTATCTAATGAAAGGAAAAGAAAAGGGACGGAGTGGTCTGGTCAAGGCACCGCCCAAAGAGCTCTACTGTAGTGCCTTGCGAGGTCGTAGAGCCGGTCTTAGGTAGCCTAAGAGACTTTCTTCAAACTCTTGAATACACTCTTGGAAGGGAGATCAATTCAATGGAAGTGAAAGTCCAAATACGTTCTGCTTAACACATGCAAGTAGAACAAAACAAATCAACTAAAGGAGCTACGTCAGACAGGGACCAGCTAAAAAGCACGGGCGGCTTCTTTGAGTTTAAATTCCCTACTTAATCTCTTCCTACGGTTGTTCCACTCCAACTCTGTCGACCCATGAACTTAAACCCCGAACAGCTGCTGTCGAATATCCGGAGGTCTTCTAACCTGTCCGAACATTTCCCCTTGCTCGAGCTACTTTAAGTCATGAGTCTTCGTTCCATTCACTCTTTTTAGTAGGTAATGGCATATAGCTATCGAACTGTTTGATAGGAGCCTCTTTGCACGAGTACTTTTCACCATTCCCAAGAATGGGAGCTGCAGAAAGATTAGAGAACTTTTACAACTCACTTCAGGTTATGAGCCTTTGTTACATCAGAGCATTATTATCGGGTTGAAATTTTTATTGGCACAATAGACAGTATATTACAAGAGATGAAGATCCGATTCAATGAAGAGATGATGGAATTACTCAAGCTCAGTTCAGCACTTCATCCGAAAAATGGCTATGAATCATTCGATATTCATGAAATTTATCGATTAGCTGAAAAGTTCTATCCAGAAGATTTTACAAATCAAGAAAGAACGCGTTTGAGATATCAATTGGAGTTTTTTGAAATAGAAATTTAGAAAAATGTGAACTTTAAAGATATCTCAACTATTTCTGAATTATGCCAGATATGTTTTTTTATATAAAAAATAATATTTTTTTTTATTGAAGGTTAGTCATTGCTAACTAATATGCATATAATTTTGTATCTGCAGGTCTTATCGAAGATAAGAAAATTAGAAAGTTATTCTCTTCTTGACAAATTGATTCGACTTATTTTGACTCCACCAGTTTCTACTGCAACATCAGAGCGTGCATTTTCTACAATGAAAATTGTGAAAAATAGGTTGCGGAACAAAATGGAAGATGATTTCTTATCAAGTTTTTTGATAATGTATATTGAGAAGAATATTGCTCGTAGTTTTGATGTCAATTCTGTCATAAATGAATTTGAGTCTATGAAAAAGCGAAAAGTGGAACTTAGATTGTGTTGAATGTAACTTATTTCTTAGTTAATTCAAAATTTATTTTATTAGTGTGATAATGCGATGTTAAAAAATGCCCCCCCTCGGTAAAAATCCTGGCTCCGCCCCTGCTAACTACATGGGCTGACATGGGCTATTTGACTCTCTATACCATTATGGCTCAGTCGGGACAAGTTTGGCATGCGATGTGATCTGATACTGAACACATATATTTTTTGTGTGCAGATGATATGACCTAACAATGAACACATTTTGATAAAATTGCACAGATGACATGACATAACAATGACAACATCGAGCCAAGTTAGGTAGGCAATGTGACCTGACACTGAATACCAAGGTTGTCAAAATTGCGAGTCAACTCGGCAAGTTTACGAGTTTACGAACTATTATTTCAATTCCGTGTTGAATCAGCTTAAAATCGG
>JBBMKF010000059.1:3926035-3943744 GCA_037834155.1 Curcuma caesia
ATGTAAATTAGATTTGGTTTACAAAATCAAGTGACAATTATATTCTCACTCATCATTTGTATGTTCCAATCTAATTTATATTGATCTATTTTATTACATACATCCCAACTTTTAATGAACTTATCATTAATTAATCATGATGTTTATTATTAAATGAACGTATCATTTAAAATTTATCTTATACTCAAAATGAACTAATCAAAGAGTATATAACACAAACATCATGCATCTAGTAGAATAAACAGCATATAATGAACATATCATTAACATAAACATGCTGTACATATAACAAATTCTACTCTTAATGTTACTTCTAACATTCTACTCATAATCAGAAAAACAACTCTACTAAACTAGATAGGCAATTATTACTCCCACTAGTACAAATACTAGCGCAGTAATAATTGTAACATTTCCTATCCTCTTAGGCTGAACTACAACATTTTCAGCCGAGATGCTGTTCGGATGATTACAGGACACAGAGTCTTGTATCGAATCCGCACAAAAAACTTCTATAGAAGGATCCTCTTCGGGTTCTTCTTCTGGATCTTCCTCTGGATCCTCTTCACAATCAGCATAGTGAAGTAACTCAGTACACAACTGGGTATAACTTATACGCCCCTCATGGCGCCCCCATGTCTGAAGTGCATAATCACACAGGTTTTCAGGCAATGAACGAATCAAAGCCCAAATCCTGTAGTTATCCAGAATCGAGAAGTCCTGCATCTCCAGACGCCAGAACAGTCTGTCTAATCTACCAATATGTCCACTAACTCCATAAGCCAAGTCATATTCAATAAACTGAATAGCTTCCCTCAGCTTATTGCGCATCACATCGCAACGAGTCATCGTGGTAATTATCCGTGTCATCTGAAAAAATTAAAATTAATTAAGTCAGTACAAAACTGACAAACCAGTACATATACCAGCTTAATTCAATTTATACATGCATGGATCAAACATAATAAATCAAGAAAGATAAACCTTCTCAATTTATAATAGTTTGTATTTACTGATCTTTTTGATCAGTCACCAAACACATTGTAGATTCAATTTCTAGAGTTGTTTGTTAACTGATTCTAATTGGGCTATTACCATTAATTGGACTTGGGTTCATTTTTATTGGACTGGCTTTCCATAAAACTTTTAATTGGGCTAAACCAATTAATCAGTTTTGATAAAAAACAATCAGAAACCCATACTGAATAAAGTCCAATTACTAATTAAATTGAAAGTCAATTTCAATTAAGTCCAGCCCAAATTGAAAAACCCAATATCAATTTTTTTTTCTGGCCCAAATCAACAAACCCATTTGGGTTGATTCAATTCAGTCCAATCCATCAAAAAATAAAAAAATAATACTGTTTTTTTTTAATGTATTGGACTTAAGTGGGCTTTCATTGAAAAGCTATTTGGGTTGGCCCAAATAAAAAAAACAGCCCAAACCATACTTTAACAGTTGCCAATTTTTTTTTTTTAAACGAAGCACAGTAACTCCACTTTAATTTTATTTTTTTTTCTTCTTGCCACTGTGCACGAAGCACAGAGCGACTCCGCCGCCTTCGCCAGTGTCGCCAGCGCCTGGCCTCGCCGGCGCACAGGCTTGCCGCCTGAGCTGACCTCGCCGACATCAAGCTCGACAACCCACATCAGCGTTGCCGCGACTGTCGTCGGCGGCCAAAATAGGGACGGATCTGTGGGCGAGGGACGTGCGACAAAGCCAGTATTCGTCGCCGTCTCTGTTATCGCGCTGATCAGAGAAATCGCAGCGATTTCTCTGTCGTATTCTTCCGTTGCGGGAAGAAATTTCAACAGGTAATATTTACAACGAATGTTCTGATACCAATGTTGATTTATACCTGTTGTAGCGTGCCTCGCCCGGTTGAAATCTCTTGCTGTCGGAGAAACGATCACGACCGAAAAGCTTCTCAATAGCCACAAACCAAATCCTCTCCTTGGCGTTCACCAATCTTCTCCGGCAACCTTCTTTACTTTGGACGGACACACCACCAAGGTACGAACTCTTGCACCTCTCACGCACCACTTGAACGACAAACCTTCCACAACACTTCACGGTTTGTCCCAACCTCACTGGCTCCTCTCCCTTTTATAGGGAGAGATCAGCATCCCACGGAGTGCAGATCGTGCACTCCATGGGCAGCAACGTGAGTGACGTGCTGGTGGTGGGCATGGTGGTGGGCAAGCAGTTACGAAACTGCCTTCAGTATATATGTATAAATGTATGCATATGGATTCTCGTCCAAGGTTGGCCTAGTTTAATGTTTGGGGTGAAAGTTGATCTTATATACCCTTTTAGCTTCAATTTGGATTAATCTCTCATATGTGGCATGCTATTCTGCAAAATTGCTTTGCAGAAAAAAAGCAATGTACCTTCAAAAAAATGATAAATCCCAGTCAGTTTCATGGACTCAATCCCTGGGGGTGGTCGGCCCGGTCCCAACAATGTACCTTCAAGCATCATTCTTAGGGTTGTAAATAAATTAAATGATCGTGATCAAATTTAATTTTCGACTTGGTAAGAGTTTGATTATGCTCTTTCAATAAACAAACGAACAGTTAAATCAATAAGATTGGATGATTCATTAAATTAAATGAATAACATTGTAATCGATTTATTAATGTTTATGAATAAACATGATAATGTTTTTGAGGTATAGTTTAGTTGGTTATTACTGAATAGACTTGTTAAAGTGAACAAGATCGAATCTCGATGAAACCGAAGCAATGCCCTCCCCATAGTAATCAACTGTAGCTTTTTGATTTACCTTCTCACAGATGATTGTGGAACCGATCATGTGGGATTACTCGGTGGAGATAAATCGAGAAATTGTAGTTGACTACTATGGAGGAGGACATTACCTTGGCTTCATTGAGATTTGACTTTTGTCCACTTCAATAAATTTATTCCATATTAACCAATTCAATTATGCTCCGAGAGCATAAGGGTTAGATCTCGAACTTTCGTCTATGATATTTTGAATTTATTTTAATGACCAATGAAAACTTTTACAGGGCCATGCGACTAAGCCTGGACCAGTCACCTAACACCGTTTGGCCATGCTGAGCTCAGTCTAGACTATAGTTTAAAAAATAAAAAAACAATTAAAAAGGCTTTTAAAAAAGTAGAAAAATAGTTTATATATATATAAAATCTATGGTTCAAAAATGTCGGAATCGGTTATAAAACAGAGGAAACTCGAGTTCGAAGGAGAGAAGACAACGAGGCAGGTGCTAACTGCTAACGGGTCGACACAGGATGAAGCAGCAACAAGGAGGGCGGCGAGGAAGCCGATGAGGACGAGTCTCGGCGGCTGCGTCGTGGTCGCTGGGAAGGGTGCAGATGAGGTCGAGATCACCCTGTGATTGCTCTCGGCTTTCTTCTACGTTTTGTTGATAAAAATCGGATTTTTATTGTTCTAATCGAAGAAACAGAGATCTTTGGTTGGGAATTTGAGAATCTTCCTATCGCATTTGTGATGAAACTAGTTAAACCCAAAGCATTTGCCTCCATCCCTTGTCTTCCTTCCAAACAAGTAAGCCTCAAGTCCATCGTCAGTCCATTCCATGTCGACGCTCACATGATCAAGACTGGCTTTGATCTGCAAACCTACCAGTCTAATCACCACCTCCAGTCTCTTCTTGATCAGGGGCAACTGTTGAGAGCACGCAAGCTGTTCGACGAAATGCCTATGAAGAACACCTTCACTGCCAACCGCATGATCTCTGGCTACGCAAAGTCTGGCTACCTCGAAGAGGCTCGTCGACTCTTCAACTGCACGACAGACCGCACTGCCGTCACGTGGACTATCCTGATCAATGCCTACTCCCAGGCTGCCCGACCTGAAGAAGCTTTTGACCTCTTCCGGTGTATGTGGAGGTCGGGAATCAGTCCTGATCATGTGGCGATCGTGGCGTTGCTGAGTTCTTGCTGCTCAGCAGATACATGGAACTGTGTCGTTCAGGTTCACGCGCACATCATCAAGTCTGGATTAGGCAACACAGTTATGGTCTACAATACCACGGTGGACTCGTACTGCAAGTGCGGCAATTCCAAGTTGGGAAGAAAGTTGTTTAATGAGGCACCAGAAAGGGATTCTGTTACCTTTAATGCAATGCTAATGGGTCACTCAAAAGAAGGATCCTACTCCGAGGCATTGGAGCTGTTTGTCACCATGAGGAACTTGGGGCTGAAGCCATCTCAGTTCACATTTTCTGGAATTCTAGCCACTGCTGCTGGTTTGTCTAATCTTGGACTAGGCCAACAAATTCATGGTCTCATCGTTAAGACAAATTTCGGTTGGAACGTGTTCGTATGCAATTCTTTGCTGGATTTCTATTCAAAATGCTGTTGCTTAACTGAGGCCAGGGCACTGTTTGATGAGATGGAAGAGAGGGACAATGTTTCTTACAATGTTATGGTATCCGGCTATGCTTGGGATGGGCACATCGAGGAGCTAATTAAGCTCCTTAAAGAGATGCAGTTCCTTGGTTTTGATAGGGGTCAGTTTCCTTTTCCAAGTCTGCTAAGTGTTGCAGGAGGTCTACCAGATCTTGAAATGGGGAGGCAGATCCATGCTCAAGTGATTCTTACAGGGTCGGCAAGCGATAACATTGCGTGCAATGCCCTTGTCGATATGTACTCAAAATGTGGTCATCTCAAGACCGCTGTGTTGATATTCAGGAATGGTATAGATAAGAACACAGTTTCATGGACTGCTATGATATCAGGCTATGTAGAGAATGGGCTATTCGAAGAAGCCGTAGGACTGTTCTGCGAGATGAGAAGAGGTGGCATGAGTCCTGATAGAGCTACATTTTCAAGTATCTTGAGAGCTGCTTCTAGTCTAGCTTTGCTTTCGCTCGGGAAGCAAATACATTCTACCGTAATTCGGTGCGGTTACATGTCTGATGTGTTTGCGGGGAGTGCAATTCTCGACATGTATGCAAAATGTGGATACTTTATCTTGACTAGGAGAATTTTCAATGAGATGGTGAACAAGAATATAGTTTCATGGAACACAATGTTATCTGCACACGCACAGAACGGACAGGGTAGGGAAGCCATTGAACTATTTGAAGAAATGCTTCGGCAGGATGTCAAACCAGATTCTGTCACTATCCTCTCTGTTATTGCTGCTTGTAGTCACAATGGCCTCGTGGAAGAAGGCTTACAGTATTTTCATTCCATGAGGGAATTATATGGACTGAAGCCAAAGAGAGAGCATTATGCTTGTGTCATAGATTTGATGGGTCGTGTCGGGCGGCTAGATGAGGTGCAAAAACTAGTCGATCAGTTCCCGTTCGAGGCCGATCAGATCATATGGAACTCTATCCTGAACTCATCTAGGATACATGGGAATCAAGAATTGGCTAGACATGCAGCTGATAGACTTTTTAGTATGAATATCAAGGATTCTGCTCCTTTTGTCATCATGTCAAATGTCTATGCTCGAGCTGGCCGATGGGAAGCTGCTGCCGAGGTTAAGAAGATGATGAGGGACCGAGGACTGAGGAAGGAACCAGCATATAGTTGGGTCGAGATCATGCACAAAATCTTTGTTTTCTCTTCCAATGACAACATGAATCCTCAGATTAGTGAGATCAAAGCTCTACTTGATAAGCTAAGTGAGGAGATGAACAAGGAAGGTTATAGGCCAGATACTGGCTGTGCACTTCATTTGGTAGATGAAGAGAGCAAAATTGAGTCCTTGAGGTACCACAGTGAAAGGCTAGCGATTGCATTCGCTATCCTAAACACGGCGCCTGGAACGCCTATAGTTGTGATGAAGAACATACGAGCATGCACAGATTGCCATGCCGCAATTAAGGTGATAGCCAAGATTGTCAAGAGAGAAATCACTGTGAGGGATTCAAGTAGGTTCCACCATTTCAAGGATGGATTGTGCTCTTGTGGAGATTTTTGGTAGCTCCATAGAGAAGACATACAAAGGGCATTGTTTTGTTCTTTCGGTTTTTTTTCACTTAGTGGGATAAAGATCTAATAATTGTTGTATCTATAATGACCTTTGGGGTATTACAAATTGTGATGGTAAACCTGTTTTTGTTGTGGCAATTATCATAACAAATGAAATAACATTGAAGAAATGATCATGGATAGCCTTTGTATCCCCATTCCATATCCAAGTTGGAAGTTTGAAACCATCCCAGACAAGGCAGCTTTGGGACACCTCTTCCTGAACTTATATTGATATAAAATCCATCTAATTTACATAGCAAAGAAATCATTTGTATACTCCAAATAATAAATAAACGGAGATTATGACTGAAGAAAGGCAGAAGAAGATAATTTTGTAGCTCATTTTGTATTCTTGATCAGCTCTTGTTGATTCTGAATTTTACTGACATTGCGTTCGAGTTTATTCATCTTTGCTTCTTGCTCCTTAATCGCGAGCGTAAGCGATCTCACATCCAAGGCTTCAGATAATTCATTTATAGAGTGCGCCTGCAAAACCATGAAGATGGACTTCAACATTGTGTTTGAAATTTACAGAGTTATGGAAATAAGTAATTACTCCCTCTATTTTATAGCTAGGTTGGCAAACTGATAACAACATTGGCAAGTATGAACACTTGACATTTTTCATGCATAACTAGTTTGACACAAGTATACGGTGCACGATTACCAGAAAATAACATGATTCAACTGTTCTATGCAAGGAATTTATATTTCTAATTTGTGAGTTAATTCACAAGCGAAGTCGATAGGTTTCCTAATGTGAACTTTGATTTCAAGCTTAGATGTGCTTCACATTGATTGTTAAGATTTTATTTTACAAGCTACACTCATGTCCATTGGTGGTATCCAAATAACATCACTACCGGCGACATTTGGAAGGCATGAAGTTGCTTCGCGACCTTTTTTCCTTGCCCTAACCTCTTTTAGAGGACTAGAAATTGATGGATTGGATTTCCTTTTTGCCCAACACATCCATTCTTTGCTTTTTGGTTTAGCTTCAATAACATGTGGAAACAAGTTATAGATGTTTTCTTTTAATATTGTTCTCCAAAGTAAGAAAATGTTTATAGACTAAATTTCCCTCAATGGCCCATATCCTGAGTAAGATCTAAATTGGCTTCGGTTCTAACGAATTTAGCAAGTTACCATCACATCGTACCATCGTAAAAAGTCAAATTATATAAGAAGCCTTTTTAATTTTTGAGAAGAAATCTTTTTAGTTTTTTCATTGACAAGAAAATTACTATTTCATACCTAAAATGTAACAGCTTAATGTTTAACATTGTTTATATATCTACTATCCGTGTTAATTGTGTTACACTATTACAAGAATGTAATGTTTGATGTAGTAATAATTCTAGAGACTGAAAAATAATAAATGTTATGAGTTATAGATCCCTAATAAACAAAAAGTATTGTTTTTGAATTGTAAGATTTAAGATCCTGCTCGAACCTACAAACCCCAGATTGTTCTTATGTAGGAACACAATCCTAACAACCTTGCTTACATCTACTCTGTAATTAGATTAATGAAGCTTTTGACAACTTTTTAATTATTATAACCCAATCCTCTATGACTCACCCTAAACATTTACCACTTGCATAGTGTTGAAAAGCAGCATACATCAAGCATCTCTGTCTAAAGAATGCATGTTTTACTCCTAAGTTATTTGCAATCTTAATGCCTAGATACTTCTGACAATCAACAAAAGATTTCACAATCACCTAGCAGATCTTGCAGCCAGTGTGTCTAATAAATTTATAGGCAAGTGACTTCTAACTTATATATTCAGATACTATTAACAAGTATCAGTTTTCATAAATATAACGTAATATTTGTCATGCATGAAAGATTGGCACGAACTATCAATCTAAAAGGAAAATCTATTGACCCACATTAAAAATGGCATTGCGTCTTAGTAGTTGGAACTTGAGAGGATTGAGATGAAATTTAAAAGAGGCTCCATGGACAAATAACATTTTAAGAAAGGTTCCACTAATCCTCGAGATATCCTGTTGGTTGTCCTATATGCTGTTTGCATTAAACCTAATTTCGATTGGATCATAAAACTCAGTTTGTAATGTTACAGAATTATTTTTGTACTATTTTAGGACATTGTACTATCTCCACTTGAAACAAGTAGCAAATACAAGCATTTAGAATTTTAGACTAGCAACTACAAGTTGAAGGACAATATGATAATCATGATACAATCAAATCGAGATCTAGATCTGGAAGTATAATTCTAACTAGACAAAGATCCAAAGAAAATGTGACAATGATAATAGAATTAAATTGAAGAAATAATATCACCTTTTCGAGCAACTGCACACGCATCCTTAGCTCTTCCATCGAAGCCTCTTGCTTGTGAATCACTCCAAGGACATACAGTAGATGCGACTGAAGAAATTCCGAGCAGTGCTTCTCAAGGTTACATTGAGGAAAGGCTGACTCACAGCCAACTTGAAAGAAAGGGCAATTCACAAGCTTCATTGCACATACGGTAACACAGTGCTTATCCATCTCGCGCCTCATAATCATCTCTGAGCACATTTGCTCACATGGGATAATCTTAAAAGGGCATTCTAAGTCATGTTTTTCTGCATGCATAGCAGAAAATTTAGCCTTACATCCATTGTTCATGCAATTCAATGTCCTATATCCACACTGGTTTTTATGCTCCGCAAGCTGTTCTGCAGAATCAAACTTCATTGAACAGTGGAAAACATTCCTCAAATCCACATTTCGAATCAGAATTGCCGCAACCACTTCCCTCCGATCCATTGGCCAAAATGCATTTGTCTCCATTTCCTGCACAAAATCATCTATTTTTTCCTCTTGGCCCTTACTCGATAACCACCCCAAAACACGACTGAACAAATTCCTCTTTGTACCAACAAACTCATCAATAAGAACAGAGACGACTTCAGTCGGACCTTCAAGAAATTCATCCACTGATGTGGCATTAGCACCTCCTTGGATTGTGGCTTCTGCAATATACGCTTGACTTCTTTGTTTGAGATAGTCTACCATCTCCTTCCTAATGACCACAGCCACTGAAGCAGGGCCCTTGAACAGACCAGTTGTATTGTCCACACAAGCTGTGGCCAATCCAAAGAGCAGTAGTTGCGAGATCTTTCGTGCCACCGCTTTGTCGAACTGATCGCAATTAAACAAAGGCACATTCTCCTTGACTGACCAAGGATCTGATTCAGGGGCGTCCATTGCAGCACCAATCCCTAAAATCTGCACAGTAGCCAAGATATCTAAGAACATTAGAAATCAGTACAGGTGATTCCAAGCATTCAACAAGTTCATGAGTAGCAATAATTAGGTAATACCTAATACCTAATTAAGGAAGTAAATGGAAAATTCTTCGTTGATTTCTATGTTGTCGATTCTGTAGGAGAAAATTGAAGCTAAACTAAACCAAAAGCACAAGGTTTCGATCGATATTCTGCTCGAGAAGAAATCGATTACATGGAAAGAAAATTAAAGTCACCTCTTTTACGGCAAGTCTTTCTTAGGGAAGAAGAACTGCGACACAGATCAACTACTCCGCCACTTGGAATCGAAAGGAGAACAAGAATTCAACTCCGCCGCCTCCTCAATCCGATTGCCGAGCCCTTGAAATTGATGTTTGGAAAACAAAAATCAAATATTGATTTGGAAAAGAAGAGTTCGATGGAAGGAGGCGTAGAGAAGAAGTGGAAGAAAGGAAAGATGGGGAAGTCCTCGACTAGCCCAGGAGAGACGGCGAACATGAACATGATGTGTGAAGACAACTGCATATAAACCCTATGCGACTCTATGCTTTTGACCGTCCGATGTTATCTTCGGTGCGGGCCCCTGGTGATGGAGTCGGATTGAACGGTGATGCGTCTACCGTATGCAAAGTCGTCAAGTCAAACATTTGACCTTATGAGATCTCCTTGTGGTTTTTTTGTCACTTTCCCCACCCATTTATCATTTATTCACTTTTTCATGGCTTTAAAGTTATCAAAAAGTCTAGAGAGTTTTCAAGTTGGAAATTTTATTCTAGTGCATTAGATGAAGTAATGATGCTAAAGGCTTAGAGGTAGGAGAAGTATTTTGGTGATTTTAAAATTGTGAAGGTGCAATTTAGAAAGGTAGATGAGTTACTTTAGTGTTATGTTTGAGGTCTTGATTGACTATAAAAAATAGCTTTGCAAGTATATTTTTTTGCAAATAACACTATTTTACCCATTATATTGTCAACTTGACACCCTTTGAGCTATGGAATAAGTAGTTCGTGTCCTTGCTAAGCCTTCCCATATTCTTCGAGACTCGTCTTTCTCGCTTTCTTTTATTCTCTACATTGACCATCTCTATCCATCTCTTCCTCGTTCATCGACAAACCGTCATTTTTCTTCTTCTTCTACATCATCGACCACCGCAACCATTCTTTTCTTCTTCTCTCCTCATGCTTGGTTCCTCCCTCCAACTCCGCCCATCTTGTTATTATTGCTTTTTTAGACTCTCAACTAAACTTTCCTCCTTAAACTATCTCTTCCTATAATTCTTCTTCTCTACTAGTGTTTAATACTTTAATTGCCATTTTTGTCATAATTCTTTTATTTTAAAATCATAAAAATAGCTTGATTATTGTATGACATCCAAAAATAAAACTAAGTTAATGACAATAATGTCATTAAAATCATCTATTGTAAAGCAATAATATTTCAATAAGACAGATTACTCGGACTAGCTCAATCAATTGGATGATCAATTATGACAAATTCTAAAATTGAGTTATCGCCTAAGTCAAAGTATACTGAAAACTCAAATACATGTGATATATAGACTCTACTCTCGCTTAGACTTCTTTGTCAAGATGTCATGCCTCTAGGTCTTCCTAGTCACCCTGTCTTCAAGACTTCCTTTGCCAAGATGTCTTGTCTTCGGAACTTCCTTTGCCAAAAGAACTTGCCTCTAGAACTTTCTTATCTATTTAGCATTGCTTAAACTTGACCTACTAGAACTTCCACTTGTTAAGCATTAAATCAACCTTGGTAAAATCAAACTTTCATTTGCTAAGCATTATATCAATATTGACATATTGCGACTTTCATTTACTAAACATCATATCAACCTTGACCGATTAGGAGATCCACTTGCCAATTATCTCAACAATTTTGACATGCTGAAACTTCTACTTGCTAAAATCTGATCAACCTTGATCTGTCGAGAGTTTTGCTTGTCAAGTATCCGATCAACCTTGACTTGTCAAAGCTTTCGCTTATCAAACATATGATAAACTTTGACACATTGAGATCTTGTCAAGCATATGTTGAACCTTGACCCATCATAATTTTCACTTATCAAATATCTTATCAACATTGCTCTATTTGGCACACCATATTAATTTTCAATACTTGCATCATATTCATCTAACTTAAATAATTAATCAAGCCCCCGGGCCAATGGTGCGATAGTAAGTGGTAGGGTGGTATACTCATGCAATGAAGATTCAATTCTCACGCTGGGTACTATCGAATGCCCGCAATGCTCAAACCACACGTGATGTTAAGCCATTTTTGCAAAGTCACAATCATGGATCATAAGATCGTACGATCCTACGATTTGGAACAACCAAAATATCGATCATGAATCGTGTAGGATCATTTTTTTACTGTAGAATCATTAACAGAATTGGTGGGATCAGTGGGATCATAGTAGGATCAATAGGATCGTAGCAAAATCAGAGCAAGATCAGTAGAAGCTTTGAAAGATCATAACTTTGGACTCGAGTTGAACCACAGTATCTATAATATATCAAATCGAAGAGTATTCAGAGATCTACAGTTAGCTAGTTTCGAGGTTACACCCATAACCATCCAGTCTCATACCCAAAAAATATCGTATAAAATATTTTTGGAGGCTTGAAAGATTTTTAATCTTTTTATTATCTTTCAGACTATTTTATAATTTAAATTATTTTCAACTTTTGCAAAATTAGTTACCGTCATGATTTTAAAGACTATTTAAACATCTATTTAATTATTTTAAGTTAATTTTTAATCAATAACATCCAATCGTTTCTTTTCTCCAAAATAATAAATTTTTAGATGTTTATTGCTTGATATTATATGGAATCAACATGTCTTTAGAAGATTATTTTCGATATTCATGTCAAATCAAATGTTTCAATAGCTTCCGTTATGTCAATTACTTTGTTGGCCTTTAAATTAAGTATCTTGTGAACCAATGAAACATTCTTGTGATTAAATGCAATTATTATATTATTATTATGTTAGTAGAAATTTTATACTCTTTCATTTTTGTGATATGAAAATATAAATATTATTGAGTGTTATTGTGCTAGAATGATAGCTAAATTACTAGTTAATTTAAATTTATACATGTAATGTCATCTATGGTGTCGAGTGGACGATAGATTGCATCTATATACAAAATTATTAATCTATTTATATGCAAATGACCTTTTTAGACTTTTTTCTAATTATTAATCATATGTCATAAAATTTCAAGAGTTTTTGGTAGGATGTACGATTCTACGATCGGATCTCAACCGATCCGATCCTGGTCCCAGATCGATCCTGCATAGGATCACGATTCTACAAATTATAATGCTGAGTTACCTGCCCGGATCCATCTGTGCTTATCAATTTACTCTGATGACCAATAAAATTTTTTTGTGAGGTCGAACTAATCACCTCCAAGATTAATCAGTTCAATGAGTTATAGATACCTAGGTTAACAAAAAAAAAACTTAAATAATTATTCAAACTTAAACCTTGGATTAAAGATCAAAACACCTTAGTTTAACATAACTAAGCTAAAGTATAATTGCACCAATAGAAAGTTTCATCAGATACAACCAACAAGAAGCCCCATAAGGTATCAAACAAATGTATTCGAATTCATTTTAATTGATTAGAGTCATGAATTCTATACTTGGAATGAATCTTTGACCACCTCGGGATATAGCTGAGTTGGTTACAACGCATCAGAGTTGCAGAAGAGGGCAAGGGTTTGAATTCTGGCGAAGATAAGTAATACCCTCCTACGTCGTGACGTAAGGACTGACCGTGTAGGGCCGCTAAGGTGATGAATTTTATTTTATTTATTTTTTTTTTGCATAAGAATGAATCCTTGACCATAAAATTTCAATTAATAAACAGCTCGAATCATTTGCCTGCAAACTCTAATTTTAAAAATAAAAATAAAAGTTGCATCAATCACTGCATGAATCCATGCAGCAACTGCCGGCCTATGACACACTACTTAACCCTATCAAACCCTAAACCCTACTAAACCCCAAACTTCCCACGAACCCTGCAGCAACAGCACTAATCCTCCTCCTCTCGTTCCCCAAGCCCTGTCCCCCTTCCTCGCAGCACTTCCCCCTTATAATAATACTATTCCAAATTAAAAGCCGAGCCACCGTCTTCTCCGCCGCAACGGCCGCTCCCGGCCACCACCCCCACGTACTTCTCCATGCAGAAGGGCACTGAAGTCATGGAGCTAGCTAGCTATATTAATTAATCTCACGCCCCCGCCGGTTACCTTCTGCAACTAACTAACTGCAACTCCAACTCCAACTCCTGCTGCTGCCTGATGAGGTCGAGGAGAGTGGCGTCGTCGGCCGGGGTGTTCTTGCTCATGGTGGTTCTCGTGATCATTTCTGCCGGCGTAGCGGTGGCTGCCAGGGGAGCGCCGCCTGGGTCGCCGGCGGTGAGGGAGGCCAGCAGTGCGAGCTTGAGGGAGGGGCTGGTCTCGGGGCCAAGCCCCAAAGGCCCTGGCCATTAGGAGTGTCAGGTGGAGTGCTGGAAACGGGCATTTGTGTTTTTTTTTATATTTATTTTTAAGACTTCCAATCTTCCTAATTCATCTTATCGAATAAATCTAAAATATAATTTATACATATTTAAAACTCAAAATATTCACTTCTATTAAAATTTAAATTATAATTCTTTTATTTGTTTACTTAAGTATTTCATATATATACTATGCGTCTTTCTGGATATGCAACGTCCATGACTCAGTGCACATTGAGATGTCTGAAAGTGATCCGGACACCCTATGCACAAGTATCATGCATGATATCAGAATTATATAATATGCACACCTTCTTATGTGCGACACTCATCCACGACTGAATGCGCAGGACACCCAGATCACTTCCGAATGCTCCGACTCATCCGAACGCATACTCAATCGCGGATACTACAAGCACAGGAAAATGCACAGCAAATCATGTTGCTATATATATATAGCCCTAGCTGACTTGTTCTTAATTTACATCTTTTATCCTTGTGACCGTTGGAGAGCAGAATGAGGTTTCTTAGTTGAAGAAGGTGTAATCTTCGACTTCACACCTTGATCTCGCATTTAGTATTAGCGTAAATCAAATAAAGTCTATTAATTTTAGTGTAAATCAAGCTACGTATTTCATCTAATAGTATTTGTATAATATAAACCAACTCTTTTTTATCATAAATTTTTCAATGTAAAATTATTTTACATTTTAATCGGATTTAATTTCATCCATTTTCATTCACAATTTTGACACAAATAATTAAGTGGCTATAGTGGTGGGTAGTAGAGTTAATTTTAGCAACGATATTGAAACACTATTCTAGATTGGATATTGAGTCCCCAGGGCCATGGTGCCACAGTAGGCCATCCAAATTGTCACCCATGTACCCACGATTCGATCCCCAGCTACGGCGTATTTACAAGAATTTTCCTCTAAATGAGGATCGCAATCAAAGGATGTTGGGTATCTGGGTTGACTGCTACGTGCGCTTCCCGATTTACCCTGATGGCCGGTGGGAAATTTTTGTGGGACCGAATCGATCATCCCCAGGAATTGAGTCAATGCGACTGACTATGATTATCAAATTTTTTTAGATTGGATATTCGATGATTAATATATTTAAGGTAGAAGGAACAAGGATTGGACATTTGATCGGCTAAAATTTAGCTTCTAGATCGAGGGAATTAGCTCTTCATAAAATTAATAAAATGGATACAAACACTAAAACTGAAAAACAATAATAAGTAAATAAAAAATAATAAAATGTTTGATTAATTGAATTTTGGTTTTTTTTATAACATTGAATGTCTACTTCATGAATCAATGAAATAGTAAAAATATAAGAAAATATATTTAACTTTTAAAAATAATATTTACAAAATTCCAATTGGAACAGGAGAGCCTAATTCAAAAATTAAAAGAGGCCTGATTTCAATAATTTCTCAAAGAAAAAAAAAAGCAAAACAAATAATTTTACTCTTTTTTTTTTATAATCAAGTGTCCGAACTTCGCATGCTTTCTTATACACCTACTCGATAAATTCGAAACACAATTTAATACAGACATAGAATCAAATTATGTAGAAAAAGAAATAATTTTGAAGAAATTAAATTAAAAATAAATTTTAAATTGATTCATCGATTATAAAAGGAAATAAATTAAAAATATATTCAAGATTAACAATAAATAAAAATAAATTTAAAATATTCAAAATTGATGGATCTATGATAAATTAATCATTTAATTTGTTTGTTATTCGATAATTAATAATTTCCATTTAAATAATAAATAAAGAATTAATTATAATCCTTACTAAATTATTATATTTTTATTAAGAATATTATTTTCGTATTTGTTATCCAAATTTTCTTTGAATTAATATAATTTTCAATTTGACTGAATTTTTTCTTTGCATGAGATTATTTTGTTATTTGCTCCATCAATTTAGTTCTTAATTCTTAGGTATTTCGATAGTTCAAATTTATATTGCATCATAATTTATAGAGAAATGCACTACAAAAATACAATATTTTTGCGACGGTATTTTGCGACGAAAAATTTTCATCGCAATTTAGCGACGAATTTGGCGACGAATTTAATATTCGTCGCCATTTTGCAACGACTTTAGCGACGAATTTATTTTTGTTGCAACTTTGGGACAAATCAAGTTTTGTCACGAATTTCGTCACCATTTTGCGATAAATAAGAAATTTCGTCGCTAGTATTGCAATGAAAGTAGTATTTGTCACAAATTTGGCGACGAATGAAAGGATTCATTGCAGAAACGGCTAAGAAAAAGGTCCCGGCCCGAAGTTAGGGTCATTTGGCATCGCCAATTTGGCGACGAAATAGGATTTTCGTCGCCAATTTGGCTAAGTTAAACGGGTGATGGGTGGGCTCATTTTTAGTGAATTTGGCGACGAAATCATTTTCGTCGCGAAAGTCGTCGCAAATTGACGACGAAAATATTTTTCGTCGCCATTTGGTGACGAAACAGTATTTTCGTCACCATTTGGCGACGAAACAGTATTTTCATCGCCAATTGGCGACGAATTTAGCGACGAAGATGATTTCGTCACTAAATGCCCTAGGTTAAACACTCCGCCCGATCCCTTTTTCCTCTTCCCTTTTTCCTCCTCCGCATGCTCCACCGCGATTCCAACCTTCCGGATCCCTCCGGCGACTACAAAGGCGATGGATTTGCTTGAGGCGACGGTAAAAGCTATTTTTCCTATTTTTTTATTTTTTCTTCTCCTCTTCGCGGTGGTTTTTGTGGCGTGATGGTGGCCGGCCGGCGGCAGCCCGCTGGCCAGCCGACGGTGGCTCGCTGCTATTGGTCGGTGGTGGGGAACATGGGTTAAGGTGGGCTAGGCTGTGGAGAGAATCTGTGGTTGGGTAGGGTAGGTTTTAAGATAAGAAAGTTGTGTGATTGTGAGAAGGTGGCGCGGTGAAGCAGCTATTTTTTTTCCTGATGGGAGGAGGAAGTGTGCCTGCGCAACCAGAATTGTGGTGAACAATATTTTTTTTCATTTCTATATGTTTATTTGCTTTTTATTTTTCCATATAATTCAATGCCTTGACAGCTCGACACTATGTTGCCTCCTTTGGTTTCTTTTATCATAAATCTTGTCATTTTATGCTTTTCTTCACGTGGAACTTTAGAAATTTACTTGTATTGTGCTAACAAATAGATAAATCTCAAGCATAAAGAATCAATTTAGTTTCCTAGAATATTATCTCCTGAAAATATACACAAGTTTTTTTTCATTAAAGATAACAAATTATTTTTGAATTTTGTATTATGTTTGGAGATTGTAGTGGGGATATGTTCAAAAATATGCATTGGTATCTTCTCATATATGATTTTGTAATGAACTCATAAAGTTTTATATAGAAAAAAAAATCAAATATCTATTGTTAAGTGATAGATAACTAGTTTGATTATGAATATGACATATGACTTGGAAGAATTTTTGACTAAGACATTACAACTTCTGTTGTCTAACCGTTCATACAAGAAAATGAAAATCATTTTTGAATCTTATATTATGTTTGGAAATTGTAGTGGGCATATGTTGAAAAATACCATTCTTATAAGATTAAATATCCATTAAGTAATAAATAACTAATTTGACATAAATGTGTCCAGGGGCGGATCCAGGATTTCATATTTGGGGGGGCCATATAATGAAAACGATATACTCATATTTGGGGGGCTATATAATCAACTCTACAGTAACGTCAATAATCAACCAACACCAACCAAGATCTAATACTAAAGATACCTTACATCTGTGGACATGTTTTGATGCACTTTGAGACATTGCACTTTGAGACATTATCCTCCAATCTCTGCCATTTCATGCGACTCTAGATGTATGTTGATAGTAATCTTGAATAGCAAAG
>JBBMKF010000059.1:3960123-3972555 GCA_037834155.1 Curcuma caesia
TCCATATATTCTATAACACAAAACGACTATTTCAGAATTATTGATCTAGTTGGAGCATATTCTTCTTTAAAGTTGAGTCCATTTCAAGCCAAGATTTGAAAAATGGTTGTTCTAGATATTCTAAAATAATTTATACAATTTCTCTAATCTTAATGGCTCAGCACCAGTAAGTGTCATCCTAGCAAATTATGCTTGTGATAGTATCATCCCAGTGTATCGATGCAGCTAAGAGTCAATTGGATTTTTAATTAGAGAGAAATTGATTACTCAATTAAGAATCATTAAGATTGTTATAAAAATCTTAAACTGGAATTGAATTCCAATCGAATTAATTCTACAAGTGTAGTAGAATTAATTAAGAAGGACATTGCCCTTAATTATCAGAGAATACTTCTTACCAAATTGAGATTATGGAGACATAGAAAGATATGGGGAAGATGGAAATTGATTGAGATTTTATTTCTCCCTCTTTCCTTGCCTTGTCTGAATAATGCCATCAGGACATATATAGGTGATCAGCCATCCTTTGCTGAATTCTACACAAACCAAATTGTTAGCCAACTTCTCCCTCTCTCCCTCGTCGAGATTCGATCAAGAGTTGATTGGCTTCTCTTCCACTTCTCATGATCATCCTGGAGTTGGATGATCTCTCCCTCTCTTGAGGGATGTTGGATGTCGGTATGCTAGCACCTGCTCCACTACACTGGAGTTTCATACCACGTGCACAACATAGAGGTCAAACGCTTGGATGACTTTGATCCACAAAGTATCAATTTATTCTCATCTAGATGATTTTTTGTATTGTACTAATTTGCAGGACAAGCTCAATTGGCCTTGACAAAAAATTTAATACCCAATGCATCACCAATTGGACCTAGCATCCCAATAACCTTCACACAACTTAAACCTAAATCCAACTTTTTTCCTCATGTATAAATGATGCTCAAAGATTATCATAGGGAATCCTTAAAACATGTTAAGTTGAACTGGTAGAATAATGATTTTAAAAGAGTAAGCACTTTAAACAAAGTACTTTTACCATTTTAAAAGTGGATGCACACCTAAATTCATGCACTTTATTTTTTTGTCCTTTATATGCGTTAGTCATCGTAGTTACTTGCATAATGCTCAACAATGCACAAATCTCGTTCACCGAGTGGTTGGGTAATGGCTAGGGTATAGCAACATAAGACCACAAGTTGACAATTTAACTAGTCCACAATAACCAACCTGACCAATACTAAATCAAAATTTAACACAAAACACAGAAAATCAGAGCAATTAACAAATTAAATAGATTGTCGATACAATTTGCAAAGACTGCAATTTCATAGAGTGACGAAAAAGAATATCCTGAATTTTTCTGCCCTTCAAAAGCATGGTTTTAAAAATCCTATGCATAAGCTGCTTATGCAGGCACAAAAGGCTTATGCAATGTAGGACTGCTTTTTGTCTGCATATTACCTCATAAGACTTATGCAGAATAAATCACTCCCTAGTTTGTCAAATTTCACTAATCATGATCAAGTTAACATCTCTTTGATTAAAGAAGTTTTTCAAAATACATAAACATAAAAATATATTCTATGTATTAGGTCACTATATAATTTCTTTCAGATGTACCCTGCTAGTTGGCCAACATGCATTGTTATATTTATTTGTTTAGTGTTTAAGTATTTTTTACACTTATTCAAAATATTTTACATGGAACTATGGATTGCTTGTTATTTTTAAGTGACACAAATTTGTTTATATCGATGGTTTTGAATGGATTATGATACAATACAAAACAGAGGTAAATTCATATTTTTGACGTATGATGTTAAACATTATTATCAGTATAACTATTTCTGTATATCAATGGTTTTGAATGGATTATGATACAATACATAACAGAGGTAAATTCATATTTTTGGCGTATGATGTTAAACATTATTATCTGTATTACTTCTATTTTTAAGAAACATGCACAAAAATTAAAGCATACAACCCGAATCTACATTTACATACTGCATATGCATTATACAGTGGTTGGACCATATATCATGTAATGTATTTTTAAAATCTTGATTAAAAGTGAAACTCAACCTTGAATTATTAATAAATTTTTAGAAATTTTATCGCAAGGTGTGATTTTCCCTACAACGGAAAGTGGATAAAAATAGCCTATAATCACTTCAAAGAAGAGAGACTACAAACTACAGCTTCATATGCAGAATTGTGAGTGTATTGACACTAGATGGTACCAAAATAACCTTACAGTCAATACCTAGGGAGCCTTGAGTGCTCAACCAAATTGAGAATGAGCTCCCCCACAAAAGAGATCCTATCTAGGACACAAGGGTAGTCATGTACAAATGTCAATGCAAGATTCTCAAAAATAAGGACTCAAAAAATCTTTCAGTATTCTAAGATTAATAATGTTATGGACTTTGTCATGATGATTTAGGGTTTATTTCCTTGTGTGATGAAGAATTGAAAAAATGGATATACAGGGAGATAAAGAATGGAGGGAAGGAATGAGAAAGACATTGTCCTGAGTTATTTCCCTGAATAGATATATGGAGCAGATGGATATTTTTATGCTCAAACAAATTTCAAGTTTTCTACCAGTTTTAGGAGGATGAACTATGAAGGATGGATGCTCAAATTCATCCCTTCAAAATATTTGCCTTCCATCTTTATTTGTCAAAGGTAACAACAAAAAGATAATTCATTTGTCTGGCATCCCCACTCCATGCTCATCTTAATGTTCAAGGAAGCAGGCGCTTAGTCCTTTTTCAGAAAAATATATTACCCGAGTAATTTTTGATAGATGAAGCTCCTTGGAAATAAGTTTAGTCAAACTTGTTGATTATTAATGCAAACATTTCCATGCTTAATAGCTAAATGGACTTGTCTTATGATAGTTTGCTTCCGGTTATAGATAAACCAATAAATATTATATACTAAGCAAACATCAAGCTTTAAGCACCTGTTCTTTTGTACCCCATAAAAGGTTAGTTAAATAGTACAACCACAAAAACTAGTCCACAATAAAGTTACCTGAAATGTATACCACGAAAAGTTTCTTTTGCTTTCTTGATTCATTGATTGCCTCGGTAATGGAACCTTTGAATGCTAAAGAATGTGTGGATCTTTCCATCTGTCCACCAAAAAACAAAGAGAGGAATAGTCAACATCAAGAGGAGTGAAAACTGAAAAATAGTCAACTTCATAGAGGCAAACAATTTATGAATAACCTTCTCCATCAAAGAAATAGCTTCGGATACACCAAACCGTAATGTCTAGAACTAAAAAGATAGCATTTATACAAGCCATTCACAAATTAGTCTGCGTATATCAAGTGGTGCTTGCCTCAACAACAAGTTAACAGATTATGAAATATATTATAGGTTCCCTTTCAAAAAAAATAGTAGGAAGACAACAACAAAGATCAAAGTATAAAGAGGAAGCAAACTTGATTCTTGTTTTGTAGGAAAACCAACACCAATTCAGAGTCGATTACGGCACAAATTGCAACCAAGAACGAACAAACTCTACTTAGGACCGTAATTGAACTCCATAAAACCCAGTTAACCCATAGCTCGCACTGAATTCGGACCTCCTACCCGAGCCTTGAGATCTTGGCGAAGACGGGCACACACAATTGAGGAGAACGATTCGATGAGGGTGGATGGTACCTTAACCTGAGGGTTGCGGATCTCGGCAACGAGTAGAAGATAGATCTACAGTGTCCCGGAACGATCGAACACGAACGCCTTGGATTCCGTTCCGCTCCGGCTGCGGTCGGCTGTGACCGAAGCGAGAAATCGAGAGCCGATCGCCGATCTCTTGGTCTTCACTGAGGACCAGGAATGAGATTTTTTTTAACAAATCAGTATTTAAAAATAAAAGAAAACTTTTAAAACAAAAATTAAAATAACATTTCATATATTTTTATCACAAAAATATTTTATTATTCTAATATTATTATACGAGCTAAACTAACTATTACATTTATTTTACTTCAATTAAAAATATTACTATACATAAAACACTGCACTTCTATATCATAAAGTATTAAAATAAAAAATATTTTAAGATGAAAAATATATTAAAATATTGATTTGAGTTTTTCTAATAATTTAGGATGATTTTTTAATTTTTACCTAAAATTATTTATTTATTAAAAAAATATATTTAATACGTAAGATTCTCACTTTCTTGGGTCCGGGTCGGATCTGGAATTCTAATTTGGATCCGGGTCGGATCTTTTCCCACTTTCTTGGGTCGCAAGTCACAAGTCGTTATTTGGTGGCGTTGAGTTCACAATCCCCGATCTAGGGTTCCTGCTGCTTTCGTCGTCGTCGTCTTCCTTGAGTATCATGAAGATAGATTTCGGCGGCCTCGAATCGCTTCCTTCGGTTCGCGGAAGCGCCACTGACGATCTTGGCGAGGACATCTCCGCACCCCCTTTTTTCCAACTCCCGGCCTGTTCTGATGTCTGTGACGAATTTGTTGGTTTTGTTTCTGCTGGATCTGAGATTGTTAATGTATGGAGTGCTTTCTTCAGTTTGATGGATTCCAGAAGGACGCGGTCCAGATGGTGAAGCCCGCGAAAGGCACTACTACACTCGCTTTCATCTTTAAGGAGGGGGTTATTGTTGCTGCTGATTCGAGAGCCAGCATGGGAGGATACATCTGTAAGCCTTTAGCTCATTCAAAATATTCATCTTTAATTATGTTATGGTGTTTTATGCTAGCGTAGCTTCTAGCATAGTGAAACGATCATTCTATGCAAAGTGAAGCTAAAGATTCTGGGTATGGATTTCACTTGGCAATTAGAATAACGATCCATGGTTGCTTTGGGTATTTTTAATTTAAATTTATGAAATACAGTAATTTTGTCGAGTCTCTCATGAATTTGTGTTCTCTCTTTCCACCATGAAAACTAGCCCTTCTGTTGCCGATAATAATGTTGTTGGCAGGAGTCATAAGCATTGTGCCTCTGATCTTGGACCACTTTCTAATCTTGTCAGCTATATATATGCTTATTTATCTGTAGAGCCCAAAAAGATTTCCTGCCAATCATGTTGTTTCTTTCTTTCAGCACAGCTTGCCCATCTTATTTGTAGAACTTGAGAAAAGGAAAGGAAGAAAACATGATAAAGTCTGACCAGTTGTGTTGTGTATTTTTTATACTATTTCATGCAACCTCAGGTGGCACAAGCTATTATTGACTCATTAAAATGCTGTCTGAGTGAATGATCAGTCAAATCAGCACAATTACACCATGTGGTCAACGTTGTGCTGATCTTCTTATTGTCCTCTTTTTACCTTTTGCAGCTTCACAGAGTGTTAAGAAGATCATTGAGATAAATCCATATATGCTTGGTACAATGGCTGGAGGTGCTGCAGATTGTCAATTCTGGCATAGGAACTTGGGCATTAAGGTACCGTTGTTTGTAGCATGTGCAAAGTGTGCATATCCTATACAAGTTAAATTTATATCTTAGCTATAGGTAAATAATTGTCCTTAAGTACTGAATGTGGATTTTTTTCAGTGAAAATTCCAAATTTTGTATTTTTTTTCCTGTGCAGTGTCGCCTTCATGAGCTGGCAAACAAGAGGAGAATCTCAGTCACCGGAGCCTCAAAGCTATTAGCTAATATACTTTACTCTTATCGAGGAATGGGACTTTCAGTAGGAACCATGATTGCTGGATGGGATGAAAAGGTGCATATATGTGATAATATATTTTTCCTTTTCGCCTGATTTTAGTGACGTTCTATGACGGATTCTCGTGAATTTAGGGGCCTGGGTTGTACTATGTTGATAGTGAAGGTGGAAGGCTCAAGGGAACACGCTTCTCAGTTGGGTCAGGAAGTCCATATGCTTACGGTGTTCTTGATAATGGGTATGCATTTGTTTTGTCATTGATTTGGGGTGGTTCTTTTCTCATTATAGTTTAATATTTGAGTAACTTTGTTCTTTTTGTCATTCAGATATCGATTTGACATGTCAGTCGAGGAAGCTGCAGAACTGGCACGCCGAGCCATTTATCATGCAACTTTCCGCGATGGAGCTAGTGGTGGAGTAGCTAGTGGTATTACTTCTTTCTTTATTTCGTTTCCTTGGTATTCTTGTTGATTCTATTAATTGATTACTAATTAGTTTGTGTTTGTTCTTGCTTCATTTACTTTTCAATGTATGTATTTATTGCACCTTTATAATCCTCACATTGCCTACATGGGTTAGATCATATATTGTGGCTTAGTTGGGAGGATGGAAATGAAAGGAACAGATTGGAGAAGGGATAGAAAATTGGGGGATGTCTTCAAGTAAATTTCACTCTTGTTTACTGAAATGGAGATGAAAATAAATATTGTGATACAATTTTCCATATTTGGGCTACAAACAGATGGGGAAAAAAATTGTTCGATCTACTATTACGTTTTGTTACCCGGTTTCTTGATTTCCTTTTGGTAATGTAACTTTCCATTTGTCATTTCTTCCTTCTCATTTTATATCTAGCAAAAATAGCTCTGGGGTGGCAGAGAAGTGAGATCTCTATTTGATGTGTTTGTCTGTATGAACATTGAATTTGTATCTTATGCTAATAATAGCAAGTACTGCTACGGCTGTCGACTGCTATTAATTCTATATTTGGATCTGAACTTCCTAGATATGTTTTTGTTAACATGCTGCTACGTTTTTCAGTTTATCACGTCGGCCCTGATGGATGGAAGAAGATGTCTGGTGACGATGTCGGCGAGCTTCATTACAAGTACTATCCCGTGGTGCCGACCCCAATTGAACAAGAGATGGCTGATGCTCCTGCAGCCTGATTCACTCTTCTTCCCCCAACTCACCTAATCTGAACATGTTGAAAGCATCTGAGACTTAAACAATAGATTTGGTGCTGTGATGGTGATATTTGCTTTATAATTGTTTTTTGTCGGACATTTTATTCCTGTCTGCTTCGATGGTCTATTTGCTCTCGGTTCAGGGTCCTGGAATAGCTCCTATTCCAAACCACCATAAGGAAATGTAATTATAGCTGCAGCGTTTCATTTCCTTCTTGATAGAATTCTTCTAGCGTCGATGCCACTGGCTTTGCATATTCTTTCATTGTTAGCATTCGGTTTCTGCTAAGAAGATTATGCTTGTGGTGGGGCTCGACGAGATTTCGATGGTTCACCCCTCATGGCAAGGGCTTCTCTGGGACCTTTCCAATGTCTCGTGAAGTTCGGTTCATGCGTCCCTAACGCTAAGCTTTTTGAAGTATCAGAAAATAATTCCTTGTGAAGGACTGAGCTGAAGTGGCCCGTAAGCCAATCGAATCCGGCGCCGGGCTGTGCGTTGGCGAGCTGCGCATCCATCGGACATGATACGGCGGCCGATGGTGGCCGGACGGGGATGCGACAGCAGCTGGAGCAGGGCTGGATTGGATGGGAGCGCACAACAGAGTGTACGAGAATGGACCACAGGATAGCAAAACTCTATATATATATATATCAATTCACATATAAAAAATACTTTAAAAAATTAATAATTTTTATATCATTTTATTAATTTTACAACTAATAAAAATAATTTTTTGATATTTTCTTTTGTAGTTTATTATTGATTCAAATCACATGACATACGATTAGCATTGATTCAAATCACATGGCATACGATTAGCACAGCCTTTGACGGGGTAGCTCATCTCAACTTTCAACTAAACATAGGGATTTGATCAATAAAGTATTTCTGTTAGAGTAGCAAGTGTCTAAAATTCTGGATATACTCGAGACTACCATTGCCCAGCTCAAAGCTCTGGATTCTACCGGTTATCGTTCTAAGGACCAAGAAGACAGTCATTAGATTTTATGAATTTATCAGAAAAAATTAATAGGGCGTTTTTTTGATGATATATTAACAAAAAAAAGTCATGCATTTGATAATTCAAAATAATTCCTAAATAACTTTCTAAAATCATTCTATTATTTTTATGAGTGAGGTGTACACTTTAAATTTATAGAAAGTGTAAGAACTGATTGTGTTGAGATATGGCTTCAGTCTGAGGCTAGGCTGAATGCTGAGAAGGGTACACATAGAGGCTCATTGTGTCCAAACTGATCCCCAAAACTCTTTCCAGCAACCAAAGCTATAGCTACAGGATTCAACTAGGTTTAGCTCAAAAGACAAGGGTTCAAAAGTTGGTAGGTTTGAAAGTGCCATATGAGAAAAGGATGTGAACTAGAAAGGACTTACCGAGTATCCTATTTATACTGGGGCAGAGTCATGTAAGCGAAGAGAATTACAGCTCATCGTTTTGAAGAAAGTTCTAACAATTGACTTGAGATGAACCAAACTAATCACATGTCAAATTCCAGGTGTACCATCAGATGAATGAGCAACAAAGAAAGTTCTAACAACTCAATCCCTTGTAATAATCAAATATGATCAGACTGTCTATGCCAACATCAAAGAACGCCGAGCTTGGAGTGTTTGATAGATGCAAAAAAATAAATAAATAAAACATGGGTATCGCATGTACCTCGAGTAGAATAAGCTTGCCTATTTGCTTTCAGCAGCAATGGAGACGAAACAGCCAGTGAATTTTGACAAATAAAACAGATTGCTGAACTTCTGATGCAGGATACAAGTGTGGGCTTAAGAAATGCTACAGTGACTTGATTGCCCAAAACAAATAAGCTACAATTAGAGGTTTAATTGATATGTAAATATGAGGATCAAGGTTTCCATATCTTCATTGTACCATCTTCACCATATGTGACAACTAAATTTCTGTGAGGGTGATGAGTTACGCCGATGACATCTTTGTCATGTACCTGTGGGAGCATAAACAAAAGCAAGTTATAAAAAGCTCTAAGAAATTGTTTGTGCAGGGGGAAATAAATAAATACAACAATAGCAAAAACCACTGTAAATTTGACAAGAAGTCCATTCTTGATAATGCAATGCTAACTAACATGACAATCAATTCTTCCAAAAAAGATATATGGAAAGAAACACTACATTTTAGTGGTTAACAATAATATTAGAAGGGTGTCACAGACCTAGCATCCACATCATCTATCCACAGGATAAATTTTAGACTATAATGATGGATAAAACTTGTCATTTAATGTGCTATTGGTTGTGATATAGCCTACACGTAATATAGTCAAACGTAATATAATTGTTGCGGACTCATATGTGACGGTGTAATATCCTAATTTGGAATAAATCAGAGTTGACTCCCTTCTCCCTCCCATAACTTGTATCCGTACCGATTATTTGTGCATTCATGCAAACCCCATCCATGCGACAAGTTTGTCTCTAGGCTCTTTTCCTCTTCATGTGAGGTTCTCCATTGCTGCTTTGTCTACATCCTCTTCATACATGATGCAAGTCCTCTGGCAGTTGTGCCATCCCACTAGGCATGAGCCTCTGGCTGCTTGCACCTACTTAATCGCACACTTGCATGCCTCATGCTCTAGCAGGCATTCACATCAAGCTTCTCCACATACCACCTACAAACAATCCATTTGCTTGCATTCAAGCAGTTGCATCCAAACAGTCTCATGAGTCCTGTCGCCTTCTCCCATTCATAGAGAATTGGGTTGAGTTGTATGCTATTTCCCTCCTCATCAGTACCCTAATTCAGCCAGCCTACTGCTATCGAGTCTTCTTTCAGACGAAGCATCGGTTAGGTTCAAGTTCAGAAGGCCCATTGCTTAAGCCCAGTCTAGGCCAAGCAACTCTTTGTCCAAATGACAAAATCCTCCACCACTACTTTGATGCCCCCTTGTTGGGACTATTCCCACTATTTCGGAATCTACAATCATCATGATGGAAAAATTCAATAGCCAAAGTTATGCCACTTGAGTCATGGCCCTTTGTGTAGTCTATGGATCAAGATCAGTTAGAGCACCTTACTACAGCTGCCGACATGTCTAAAGTCCACTTATTCATCATGGGAGCAAATGGATGCCTTGCTACTGGATCTTCTAGGGTAGTCAATTTCCTAATCTTATGAGCCCCTTCTGCTTTTTCCTGTTACGAAACTTAGATAAAGACAGGCTATTTATATGGGTGACATCTCTCAAGTCTATGATGTCATTAACCCTCTATTCCAGTTACATCAAGGTAACAAGATGACCAATTGAGTGGATCACCTTCACGTTATTATGACCAAATTCAGAGATATTCACCCTGTCTCTTCAATTGTCAAGGAGATGCAGGATCACATTGATAGGTTGTTCACCATTATATTTTTCCACGCTGTCTACCTTAAGTTAGAGTCTGTGAGATCTCAGATCTTATGTAATTCTTCCATTACTCTACTATATATGTTATGTACATGCAGATGTTACATGACTCAACTACTACTCTGACCTTGCAGCAGATCAATCTACTTTGGTAGTTGATTTGCATCCTAGAGGACTGTTTGGTAGTTGTGGAGGCCAACAGTGAAGTTGAGATGGTTATGGATAATAGAATAAACTAAGTGCCCTCACTGTGATAGGTTTAGGCCTGTTTGTGATATGTGTCTCTCTTCATGAATTCCCTCTCAATCATCTATCCTACATTGCTCATGTCGCACAATTTGATACTCCTTGATCTACTAGTTCAAGTTCTACTGTTACAATTCCTACAAAAGAGTAGTTTCAACTTCTTCAGCTCCAGGCGACTACCAATGCAACATCTCAGTCGGCTACCTCATTTACCCATGGAGGTAACCTCTACTGCATGTCTATCACATACATACAGGTTGTCCCTTGGGTCCTCAGCTCAAGGGTCTTTGAGCATATTTTTGCTAGCACATCTTTTTTCACTACTCTCATGCCCCCTAGGCGTCCTGCCAGTGTCACAATAGATGATGGGTCTCGATTATCAAAAATAGATGATGTGTCTCACTTATTTATAAACCTCGCTTTATTTATCTTCTGTCCTCTATATTGTTAATTATCCATTCCATTGAAGTTATTATCTATTAGTTGTTATATTTAATACTACTTCTGTTTCTATTTGGACGAGGTGATTGGCATAAAACATGAACCTTATGGACTTTACTAGCTGGATATGCCATCACTATTTTTGGTTCTTTTGGCTAAACTCTCTCACCTCTAATTCTGCAATTGTCTTAGTCATCCTTCCTTCAAACACTTGAAGCAAATGGTTGATAGAGCGTGAATCCTTGGGCCAACATATTAAGTCCTCTTTCCCAATGAGTGTCCATAAATGTGATCTAGAACCTTTTTCTTTAGTTCATTTAGATGTGTAGGGCCCAAGTCATGTCAACTCTGCTTTTGATTAAAATGCTTTGTAATTTTCATCAATGACTATCCTAGAATAATATAGTATTTTCTAATGAAAGATAGTTCATATATATATATATATGAATCTCTATCAAAATTCTACACAGTCCTAATGTCAAGAAATAATTCTCTCTCATTAATTCCAATCGTTACTATCTTGCTATGACATTCTACATCAGTCTTCAGACAGCTCAGCAAAATGATATGCTGACAAGAAAAATTGGCAGTGTGTCAAACCCATTCGAACTCTACTCTTACATATACATGTGTCACTTTCAGTCTTGGGTGATACTCTCACTTCACACTATCTTACTAATTATATCATTCTCCAATCTTTGTAGTTAGGTTTCATTAGTTGTCATCTTCCCTAGGACACTTGTCTATGTTCTTCCATCATGGCTTGCTTTGTACATCTTAATATCCCCTAGCTGTGATAAGGCTCTCAAGTCCATCTTTTATGATTATTAATAAAAGTGATTATCTGTGCTGACGTGGCCTTCTTTGTATCCACTCCTTACTATTGAACTCCTCCATTCTTATTTGAGTCAATCAAGGAAGTTTTCTTGTTCCTACACCATTCTTTCCCACTCGGTCATGGACCTGCCTCCAACTTATGTGATTCCACTGCCTGAGATGCCACATACCTTGTATGGTTTCACTTCCTAAACAGGTGTATAGTCAATGTCCACAACATGAAGGTACTTCAGTGCTTTCTCAAAGACTCACTCTCAATCACTAACAATTGTGCCAGATCCTACCACTGATTTGGACATTCCCATTGCTTTTTGCAAAGGTGCATACAAATGCTCCATCTCTAATTAGCTTTCACATTTTATATCGTTTATAGCTTGTTGTCATTCAAGTTTTTTTTATCTTTACTACATATTCCTATGCACTTTTAGATTCGGGATAGTGTTGGTGAACGAGATGGATACTTTGCATTCTAATGACACTTGGCAATTGGTTCCTCTCCCTCCTAGGTAATCTACAGTTGGCTGTAAATGAGTTCTTCCAGTAAAATGCCCACTAGACGACACTTTTAATCATCATAAAGTTTATATTTCCACCACGTCACTCTTCTTCTCTATCTTGATCTTTTTTTCTTCTACTCTTTCTGCTGTAAGCCAGTTGGTTAAAA
>JBBMKF010000059.1:4017525-4040562 GCA_037834155.1 Curcuma caesia
ATTGATATGCCCCCGGAGAAGTCGAATCGAGGATTTACAAAGCATTCAGAGGAAAGTTGCATGCAATTGCACATCTGATGAACTTCTGAGTAGTGTTAACTCGGTTAAGTGTACAGTAGCCATTTACAAAATATGGCTAGGGTGAGGTAGAAACCTTGTATAAAGGATATCTTCTTTACAAAATATGGAAAATTAGAAGTAGAAGGGAGATGTAACTAAAGAAGCTTCGGAATGAGCACTTGAAACAAACTATGGCTTGTCATCGACTTCTATTTATAGTATCAAGAGAACATTCAAACATAGGATAGATAGATAGTTTCTTCAGTCGACATCTGATCGATTAAACTGGATAAGATTATAAACTTATCTATCAATGACTGCCATCTATAGCAGACTCAATAAGATTCAAATTTTGTTTAGTAAATTGAACCCATTCTAGTTAATTCAATCAACCACTTCAACAAGCTTTTGACTTGATTCTATTAGCACGAGAGTCACCTCAATTCAAACTAATGGCAAAGCTTATCTTGAGCATAGGATTTTAGTTAACTCAACAATCGATTAAGTATTTTAGTCAGTTGACGTGATCTTTGATTTTGTTCAACCCCTTACAAAACTTTGTGATCAAGCTCAATCACAACTATGACCAAGAATCCATGTTCCTTTGTGAAGTCCAATCAATCTTAATTAATTTGAAAGCATGAATCTATAAATTCAAATTTCACACAATTTCTCTTAGATGGTCTTCAAGTTGTTATAATGTTATATTGCCCAAGAGTTTACCTCCCATCAAGTCAAGTCCTTAGTCTCTGGGATGTACTAAGTTCTCGTCTTATTCCATGTGTCATCCTTCACTAGGTTACTTGCATAGTTCACCTCTTACAATTGTCATCAAATTGCCAAATTAACTCCTTTAGATATCTCATATCATCCTTTGTCGATCTTCAACGGACCTCTAAGCCATTGAGCTAAACCAACTTGGTCGTGCAAGTCAACAACCACAACTAGACTCCATCAAGACACAAGCTTTACAAATTTCATGTGCATCCTATCAAGTCCTTAGTTGACTCTATTAGCATTATGATCAACTCAATTCAAATGAATAGCATAGCTAGCAGATTTTAGTTGTCTAAGCATCTCAGTTAATTGAAACAAACTTCAAAGACTCAATAATTTTCTCACAAAGCTTCATGATCAAGTTCAACCACTAACTAGGACTAGGAATCAATGTTCCTTTGTCAAAGGCCAATAAAGTCTAATTAATTTGAAAACATGAACTTATAATCCTTTGTCGATCTCCCATAAACCTCTCAACCATTGTGCCAAACCAACTTGGCCTTGCCAAGTCAACAACCACAACTTGAAAAGTGCATTTTGTCAAAGCCCTTGCAAACACTTCATAAACACATTTGTAATACAAGAAAATCTAACTTACATTCTTCGTCAAACATTTCATAGTATATTGGTTGAACATGACCACTTAATACGTTATTACACTAAGAAATTAAAAATTCCTCACTCATCGTTGTCATCCCTAACTAGTGCATGCTTCTACATGATAAATGAATTGTGAAGAAATAAAGCATCTATGAATATTGTTTACAACTCTATTGTGTACACTCGTAGTAGAAGTTTGGCATAAATGTATTATCATGCTATTTATTTCTGTAAAAGATGAAATCCAACATCCCAACGGTCCCACACGGTTGACACTACGACTATCTGTGAAAAAGTAAATCGAATTGTCATGCTATCTATTAATTAAATTAAAGGTGGCATAGAATAACTAGATTCAAGTTCATCAATGTAATGCATTGTATACGATGATGACTGCTATTACCTTGACAACAAAGAACATATCAACCGAATGCTTTATTTATACAACAAGAGTAGAATGTAGTTGTCCAATGATGTACAAACTATCAATAACAAACATACATCAATGCAAAGGTGAAGGGCTTCTTCTGACATCCTGTAGAAAAGGCAAGGATCAGGGCACTTCTATGCCCATTACAATGTGTTTCGTATCGTTCGAGTACAGTTTGAGCTCGTAAAGCAGTACAATTGCATACATTTTCTTGTATTAAAACTTTACCTCACAACCTAGACAAACAGAAGATGGGGAAAACCTTCCAAATTCTAATGATAATGGCAAAGAAACAAATGTGTTCCCAGTTAAGGCTATACGACTATAGGACATTGTTTAACGATTGTGGTTCTTGAGAGTTGCTGCCAGGGCTTTTTCTTGACTGAAAGGATTTCTGGCTAAGGATTCGGACGATGCGACTTGTTAAATTCAGAGTTACTTTACCACCATTCACAGACTTGGTACTCCCAAACTTCTTCTCAAGATCTTCATGGAGTGATTTTACAAGGTCATCAAAGCGTCGTCTGACTGTTGGATACCTTGAGAGAGATCTGGTGATACCACACAACCTAGCACAACAACATAAGGTCAGTCCAAACAGGAAAGCAGCACAAAAGCACTAGCATTATTTTCAACAAAAAACTGATACCTCCGAGCAAATGCATGAATCTCAGCCTGTCTTCGTTGCTCCAAAGGCGGCAATTGATCATTAAGGTTATTCAGTCTCTTGGAATCACCTAGCAGCAAAACGAACCTGGACAAATACTGTTCTTCTGCTTCTGAGAAATTTTGAGCTTTAATCTGATCTTTCAAGACTATCAAAGGATCGAAGAACCAATCAAAGATTGCATCTTTGGGTCGATTTTCAGTGGTTATCTCAGTGTTATCACCTGTAAGAGAGCAACCATCTAAGTAACCAAATACAGCAATTCGACAATAACATTCTTTGTTCGTTGAGGACTAAAGTGATACAATATGCTTCCTTACTCAAGATCAAACCATCGGAGTCTCTTTTTGCAGAAACTAGAAGTGCCTGAAGAATGGAGTATGCCGGCAAGCCATTGCTTACAATTATGCTTCCACCTTTACCGGATCTAGATTCTTTGATGTCTTCAGGTGCAATTACTCCTTCAGCAATCAAAGACTCACCATGGTGCTTACATTCTGAGAACATTTGATCGAGTAACTAAAGAAAAAGACAGCAAGTTTCAACCACTTTTTTCGTACAATTGGAGTAAATATGAAAGGTAAAATAACAGATGAACACATTTTAAAATTGTGTAGCTTGAGACAATCCATCCTATCATTACCCATAACTTAATTTATCTATAATAATTACAAGTCACCTGGAGCATGTAAAAAGGATCAGTTATCTCTACAAAATGTTAACCTTCGAAAGATGGTAGCAGGCCTATGTCAAGACAAGTTTAGGAAAGAATATATGGCCAGCCAGATGCTGCAAGTCTACAATTAAAGTCCTCAAGTTAATAACATCCAAACAACAATTTTTAGAATTCAGAACAGGTTTCAAAGAGAAAGTTGCAATGTAAAACCAGTACTATAACTTCCAGGCAATCCTTATAAGGTTAATCTAACCCTATGAACTGCAGCTAATCATTTTTATCGTCAAGCGGACCTCTCAAAAAATGCTAGCTAATATCTGGAGGTGTTACCTTCAAAGGCTTCAATTCAGGCAAGATACCCTTGAATGAAGTGGCACGTAATGAAGGGTTCTTTTCATCTTGATTCTTCCGTGCAAGAGAGGAATGTCTACTGAGAGACTTTGATCGTTGTGATATGTCCTTCCTATACTGGTACCTAAAAAATTTGAAATACAATAAAAAGAAGTTTCACTTCTGGAGTGATGTTTCACATGAGGAAGAAAAAGACCGTACTAACCTGGGAAAGCAAGACCCTTCAGGCATGTCAAGTATGTCGTTACTATATTCATCAAACATAGACAAGGAGGAGACAATGTAAAATAGCCCCATCTTGGCTGATTTCTCCTGAGGCATCCAACAAAAGTTCATGGAACACATGCACTATGTGAGTCACATGCTTTATACTCAACAAAAAAAAATATGAAAACTTAGGTCAGTTGTTATTTGATTAGTGATGTTTTATATCACAATACTAAATATGTACTTGCTACTTGTTATAGTCATACAATTTATGGACTTGTAGCAACTTATACTGAACAATTAAACTGTTATACCTGATATGCGATAACAGCTGCATATGCACCTAGAAAGAAACTTGATAGTATGGAAGCAATGATAGCTCCCGTAACTGCCATTGGCCATAGAATAATAGCAAGGCCAGCAAATGGCACACAAGCAGTCTCCAAAAATGGGCCCTCTCGGCCAATAAGATCTTGAACTAAACGTTTCCATCCTTTAAAAAGCATGTATGGGCTCTTGTAAATGGCAATTAATGTGATTGTTGGCATATCGACCATTACTCCAAGAAAACCAATCACCCAGGAACCGGGAACATACCACAGTCTGGCACAATACAAATTCTCATTTAACCAACAAACTAGATTATAAAAACTGCAAGAAATGATTCAACCTCTGTTGCTAAGACTTGAAAAAATTACCATTTTCCTTTGAAAAATGAAAATTTAGATGTGTTATCTGTACTAAATGTGACTTCAACTGCTGTGTAATATTAGTGAGGGAAATATCCAAAACCCGTTTCAAAAAGCGCAAGTTACCATATCATAATCTGTTTCTTCAGTTACCAAAGAAACGGATTACCAAGGCAAAAAAATGGCTATGCTTAATTGACGGGATTTGAGCTATTGATGTAATAGTTACCAAGGTAAAAAAGAAAATGCTTTTTTAATATATATTTGAATGAAATGATTGTATAAACTAGATTCTTTTTTCAGACTTTCACAAAAGCTAATCTTACAATGCGATGTTGAAGTGGTTTGTATTTAGTCCACAAAATAGTTCTACATCGAGAAGATGTCGAGGGTCCCAAGTATTGAGGCTTAGATACAGGAACCTTATCTCTGCTGGTGATAATATCTCATTTTTAAAACATAGTAATAAGTTCTAGCTAATGAAGAATACCCTATCAGTGTTTTGATTTATTTTTCATGTAACAGCAATTAAAGTGCCTATGTACTATATTTTCCGTACATTAGCTACATATATGCTAATTAGGGATGAGCAAAAACACCATATATCCAACCTGAACTCAAAAACCAACTGAGCTAACTTGAAGGCCTGAAGAATTGTTCAGGTTTCTAGTAAATATTTTGATATTGGATCCAGGTAGGGTTTTTGAGTTTTTATTTAACACTCAAAAAAAATCCACCTCAACTATTATTTTAAATACAATATAAATGAATTATATAACAAATAAATAATTAATGGTTATAGAATTTAAATTTTATATATTATCAAATCATATCAACATATATGTGTAAGTTATATATTAACTAAGCTATAGTGTCAAAATGAGCCGACCGCGAAGCTTGACTGAAAATCCAACTGAACTAACCATAAAATTCTTGAAATTTTCAGGTTTTGAGTCCTCAATATTTTTATATTGAGTCTTGGCAGGATTTTTGAGTTTTTATATAGAACCCCAAAAAATCCACCTCAAACTGCTATTTTAAATACAATACAATTAAATTATATAACATATAAATAATTAATAGTTATAAAATTTATATGCTATCAAATAATATCAACATACATGTGTAAGTTATAAAATTAACTAGGCTATACTAGTGGCATCAAAGTAGGCCTACTAGGCGGAGCATGGCCTAGGGTTAATCAATCCATTTCCGTGATGTCACTACCGTATATGCCAACCATGGGGCCAAATCCACTAATCCATTTAACATTTACCTGTGTGAAAAACCAAACCAGCAGCAAAACCTTAATTTTCATAATTGCATAATACTATCATGTGAAAGAACAGTACAACCTATTTCTTGAAACACATTTTATGGCCCATGTAAATCACTAGAAAACAGCTTTTCTTGACACAACTACAGGAATAAAGAATCCACAACAGCTTACCTGATCTCATAAGGCCCTTCATTTGGAGGATCACGTTGGCGAAGATCATCCATGATTGAGAAATATGAATGAAAACAAACATCTCTGAAGTCTCTGACCACTGTAAAGCTTCGTTCAATTGTGCTCCAAGTTCCATCCTACATGTATTTAAGGGCCTTGAAATTTAGAGAAATGTGAAGAATCTACCATTGAGAGGGAAATTCTGTATCTAAAATAATTAGATATACCATGAAGCAATGAAGGAAATCATTTGCCTTCCCTTCTCCAACAGCATCAAAAGTAGCCACAACAGGAGCAAGAAAACCATAACCTATTCCTATAAGGATGCTTCCTACTATACCAACTAGAGGCCAGAGAACTAATATCATAGATGCACCAAGTGCAAGAATAAGCTTCAGAACAGGCCCGAGCTGTTTGGATCTGCCTTTCACAAACTAACCAGTTAATGAATATGCCATAAAAGAAATAGTACATTTAACAAAGGATGAAAGGATATAGCTCATTTACCTTATCATGCAGTAGTATGTCCAAACCACATGTGCTGGCCAGAGACCCAAGATGATTGCAGAATTTCCCAATGTCATGATAAGACATACAAATGGGCAAAGTATAACACCTAAAAGAAGTTTTTAAGAGAGAATAACTCAATCATACACAGGTATTTTAAACTACTTCCCAATTTCCCATCACTGAATTATTGAACGAGAAGCAAGGCAAGTCCATTCCTCAATAAAATATGTAAAGAAGCATCATTGAAACACAATTACTGTCAAATAATTGACAATGGCTACAAGATGACTGTGGATGCTCAAAAGCACTTTAATCATTTTGTGGATGCTCAAAAGCACTTTAATCATTTTGTGGATGCTACATGATTAGGAATAATCAATGAAGGTTAATTTCAAGTTGCAATAAGTACCCAAAAAAAAAATCTTGCTTCAGAAAACATTAGATCTAGTAATATGCAATCATCTCTTTCCATCCAACATAAGATCAGAAAACATTAAAGTGGTTGAGCCAATCCTTCTTTAGACTAGAAAATTTTCTCCTTAGTCTTTTTCAAATTATTATTAAAACATGCCAGTAATTAAGTTGTGGCACATTCTTCTTAAACTGTAGGTCTCATGATAACAAAAAAAAAACCCCAATATAATTGTGTTCTTGTAAAGAAATTATAGTAAGATAATATGTAGAAGAGATGCCACAAGCAATAATTATGGCAGACCTGTAGGATCTTGAACCCACCTAAGATCACCTAAGAATTGTACAATGACAAAAAAAAGTAGTCATTACATAAATTGTCTCCATGTCAGAGTTCTCTAATGCTTATCGGGATTCTTTCAACACAGTAAAATATACAACAATGTTCTTGCTGTGTGTAGTAAGAGTTCAGTACCTGATGGATACACAGTTGAATTATAATCAACAAATTGGTCCCCACTAATGAGCAACATATATGAGGAGGCTCTCTTATTTCCACTCAATAGATCACGAACCTTCTTGGGCCCAAACTTATCTTCTACCAATTCCTAAGAAGGCAAACTCTTCTTATATTATCTTTTTAATATTATTGTCCTATTGCATTATGCAATTATATAAGATTTTTTTTTTTCAAAAACATTTGCTGTAGAATTAATCAGGAGCAAGCTGCATTTATTCAAGAACACAAAGTACATGATAAGATTTTGACAGTTTTTTTATGAGTATACTTGCTTATGAAAACCAATAACTCCTACATCAAGATAGATCTTGAAAAAAAACTATTGATGAAGAAAATTTTTCTCCCCAATTCACCAAATGAATCATAGTGGTGTTTCTTTTGCTATTTTCTCTTGCAAATGTTACTAGGAACATATAGTTGATCCAGCACCAAAATTAAACCAAATTTCACATAGAAAATTGGGGGAAAATTCATGCTACATAAGGGGTAACTATCTCATATATTAGGATAAAATTGACACAACATGAGGAATAACTATCTTGCACAAAGAAATAAACAAACTCGCACAAAGAACCAAATTCACAAAGAGAAATAATATGAAAAAATTAATTATATGACGGGAATTAGATCCTTTCAAAGACTCCAACCCAAATAAAATTGGAAATAAACTACACATATTTAAAGAAATAATCCTATATCTAAAAGGATTACATTGAACTAGGAAGAAATTTAAATTGTAAACTAGGAAGTAGGAACAACCAAATCAAATAAAATGTCAACCAAAACTTTCCTTCAATTGTAGGGCAATTATCAACTTGTACTAACTTTAAGACTTATTCTCCTAAAGGATAGAAACTACCAGAATAAACTACTAGGAATCTAAAAACTTTTATAACTTCAATTCCATTGTTTGCATAATTGCTTATCTGTCAAAGATTTTCTAGCTATACAGGTATTAGGCAAGGAGATCCTATCTTCTAATTTATTCATTACAAATCAGAGGCTGTCTCTACTTAAAAATGTTTGGCTCACAAGAAAATCACTCCACTATTTAAGGCATTCAAATAACTCCTATATTGTTTGCAGATGATATCATATAAGAGGGATTCTAGTAAGTCTTGTTATTCATTTACTTGAGATTGTTGTATGTGGAGAATCACGGATCAGACAATTAACTACCATAAGTCCGAAGTGCTTCCATAGAAAATTCTGAGCTGAAACTAACATCAGATTTCCAATAAAAGGGTGTGAAGGGAAGTGCACAATGAAATATTTAGGTTCATATTTTCTTGATTTATATACCTATCAGTTCCTATCGCTCAGGATGACAAAGTTATCACCAGTTCTGTCCTTGATGCATCTATTGTCATATTTCTGGATGACACATGATGATCATAAACAAGTGAGGCTTCTTAGTTGGAAATACTATATAAATTCCGAGAAAGATATTGGCGATCAGCTTAAGAAATCGGTAGAGAATTAAATGAATACAGTTATTGATCTAATGTGTTTAGTCCCACATTAATATTCATATGTTTAGGGTTTTACCATAGGTCAATGTATAACCAGGCAATGGTTATATCATTAATGTAAGAAATACAATATTTCCTATCTACAAATATGAATGGCACCATCTTTCTATGGTTAGGATTTTACAAAGAGGTGTTCCCCTTATTGAGAAACTGCCACCACCACTATGGACAGCGACTTTCCTTTTCCTTTGTTCTCCCCTCATCTTCTTCTCTTCCCAATGAAGCCAAATCCCAGCCCTTGATTTCTTCACAAGCAAGAACCTTCTTCACTCGCTTGTCAAGAATGAGTTCTTCACTCACTTGACCACATCCTCCACACAACCAAGATGATTTCTCATCTATGCCGAGTACCTCTAGCGAATCACGAGCGAGCCTCCTTCGCTATGCAAATGTTCCATCTGATGCTACCTCTTCTAGTGTGACCTCTCACGAAGCCCTTCAAGCCTTCAATCTCAGCCAATGAGCATGTCTTTCCATGTGAAAACCTCCCTCAAAGTGGCTCATCTTTAGTGTCCTCCATGTGTCATGACTCCTTTGCATAGCCATCTCTCTCTATGTGATCTCTTTGTACTTGATCTGTGACCCTTTGAGTGAATTGATCTAGTAGCAACCATCAAGCCCCTCTACTCCTGGCTCCTACCTAGTCTCTTTCATTAAGGCTTCTCCTCTTTGGTCATCATTGCCCATTGAAGCAAACGCCCATGAGCTTTTCTCTTCATTAGATAAGCATTCGGTAGCAACGCACACAAACCTCATCTTTGGATCTCCTTGACGCCTAAGCTCCACCTATTGAAGATACCTTTATCATGATTCCATCATGAGTAGAGGCCAACAATTGACGGCCTACATGAGCAAAGTTCCTCTCTTTCCATACCACAACAAGCACTACTTCAAAACTCAACAACCAATTCCCTTCTCCTTCTATAGTCAAAGCTTGCAAAAAACTGTCAAAATGCTAGTGATATCCTCCTCTCCATTTGAGAGGGTGAGTTTTTCTTGCTCACTAAGTAGGAACAAGAGACCCAGTAGATTGAAGAGTAATAGCTCTTCCTTTGAAGATGTGAACCTAGACGAGGCAAGCATCATCATTATCAGCCTCTGCTCGTGATCCAATACTCTACCAATGATTGCACCTCATAATGCAAGCACCACAACTTCTACCTCTGGTGGCAATCCAATAACCTGCCAATGACCACACATCACACATATGCAAGCACCTCGAACATCATCCTTTGAATCTGATCTTTCTACTATTCTTTCACAAGGATTTATTTCTTGACAAGTGTTTTCTGAGTAGTTGTATTTCTTTTATTCTTGGTAGCTTTTTTTTGTTTCATTAGTTCTATTGGATCTCGCCTACTTGAACAATGAGGATAATTCTTTGATTTGCTGCAAGTAGGTATTTCCCTGATTTGTAATCCATCATGTTTTTGAGTAATGCTTTGCAACTCATTCTCCCTGTTCAACAACATTCCTTGTGCTGCAAAGCATCAACCTTTGCTTCTCCCACCAGGCTACCTCTTTATAAGCTATAGTTGCAGTGGATTCAGCTTGTGTAAGTTTGTTTAACATCTCTACTCCATCTGCTTTTTGATGCTTGTGCCTCTTGCTCTGCTAATTCAGTAAATTAACCACCTTTGCCATCTCAACCTTGAAAATTTTCTATGATTAAGCTCCTTTCTTTTCATTGCATGCTTGAATTTCTAATTTCTGTTTCAAATCTTTTGACAGTTCTCTATCGGCATTAAGCTTGTCAATCACTTTATTCCTCTCCAACAGCTGTTTCTCAATGTCTGAAGAAGAAAATTTGTAATTGTTAAGCGTTCATGAGCTTTCTTCTTCCATTTTTGTTGGCTAGGTCAACTGTCTTTCCTGTTCTTACTGTTTCATCACCACCACCACCACCACTGCTACTGGGATTGAAGTTCTTGCACATTGTTACATGCTTTTCCATGGCCGGCTACACACTTGTTATTTTCAGATTCATGAGATGTTTTGTTGTAGACATTACAACTTTACTATCTTGCACATTGTGTTATTATTGTTACTCTCTGTGTGTGATAATCATCTTTACCTGATAATGATGCAGCACGAGATTTGAATCTCTATCTATACCTATTCAGACTGTCAGTACAGTTGGTCATCCGCAGATATAGTGTTTCTGCTAACTAGATTGATCTCTTTGAATTGATGTTCTGAACAAACATAATTTGAACAGAACTGACATCAGTCCTCACAAGAGTGCAATGTCGGTGCTGGAGCATGGAAGTGACATAGTTTTCAACTCCAACCCTCCAGATCTGAAGAATTGGATGTGTCCAGATCTGAAGAGTCTGATGATATCTAATGTTCACTTTACTGTACCACACTGGTATCCTGGTGTAGCAGTAAGAAATTGGTATCCCCCTATTACTCAGAGTTCGACAAAATTTCTACTACATGATTCTGCTTATACACTCAAAGACTTCATTTCTTTTTCACGAAGAGAGAAAGAGGAAAGAATTTAAGTTCCATAAACCCAAAAAAGCACGCAAGAGCTACAAAAACCCTAGAGCGAACACAGAGCAAGAGAACCTACGAGGAAGAAAGAACTGACCTTTAACAGTCCCCAGAATCAACAAGGCAAGAAAGAACGGCAAGAAGCGGAGGAAACTCCAAAGACACGACCAAAAGCCATTCAGAGGCTCCATCCCCGCGACCCCCAGCAGCGCCGCCCTGCGGCCTCGCAAGGCGACGAAGGACCACTTTTTAGCAGCGCGACCGAGCGAAACAGCGCACGAGGCAGCAACGACAGAAGGGGCCGGCCATGGATTCCCGGAGGCGCGCCAGCGACGAGCAGCGGCTCTCCATTAACCGCCAGCCGGAGGCCAATCCACAGCGCGAGGGGCGAGGCATTCGATCTGGTGCCCAATTCTTTAACTTTAATTGCGTAAATTAGAGGGAAGCAATCGCAATCGATTGGATGTGAAAATTTGTGAAAGATAAAAAACAAAAAACAAAAAAATCTTTTTTTGGAATAAAAGAATAAGAATATCGACCAGTGAGAGATTGAAACGTGGAAGAAATTGCAAATTCCTTAGCGCCACTTGGTAGAATATTTGGGTTGTATAAAATTAAGTATTTAACATGAGATCTATAATAATAATAATAATAAACTCAAACCGCCTTTTCTCTAGTAGTGTTGTCATTATCGATAGGCATAAAATTATAAAATATAATAATAATAATAATAATATTATTATTATTATTATTATGGTTGTCGTCTTGTGTGTTTGATGATTATGACAAATTACATTAGATAATATAAAATATAATTATATATTTGAAGCCATAAAATTAACTAAACTTATGGCGAGCCACATCAAGTTCAATTTTGTATTGTTTAAATTTTTTTAGTTTATTTTATTTTGATATTATCGAGCTTTGTTTAAAATTTTGATATTTTTAAATTTATTTGATTGATCAATAAATTTAATATTACAAGTTTATTTATTTTGTTTTACAAGTTTAATAAGAGATAGGTTGATAAACATGATTACATTGTTTATAAATATAATTCTTTCATAATCTTTATTTATGAATATTAACAAACTATATTATTTATTTAATTTAATAAATTATTCATTAAATTGAGCAAACATACATATGTTATTTTTGAATTTTGATCCCGGACATAATTGAGTTAGTTATGACGAAATAGACTTATTGAAGTGGATAAAGATCGAATCTTGACGAAACCAAATCTAAAATTATTTATGAATCGTGTAGGACCGCTGGGGTGGTGGATTCCACATTTTACTAAAATTATTTTTAAACTTTGTTTTACTAATCATGTTCCAAGTCAAATCTAGTAGGGTTTGTATTTATATTGCTTCTTTTAACTCTAAACCATCATACTCAAGCTTGTATATGTAGCATCGGTTTATTACCCTCGATGCTACATATGGGGAACAAGTCGGTGAACTCTCCCCAACAATACTATTAAGAATTCAATTGGTGGAACTTCTTTCGTATCATCTACCATAAAAAGCTCTCAATTCTTTCGAAAACCTAGACCCCATGGAACTTGCAAGTAATATACATATTATCTTTGCATACTCATGCATATTCAAAACATAAGGGAGGGTTTAGATTAGTTCGAAGACACTATTGATACCGCTCGAGTAACTGGCATTGACACAAGTAAATCGTCAAGCTAAGAACACAACATTAACGGATGCAAGGAGGAGAACCAACTGAATAATATTTCTTATTGTTCAACATAGGTAAGATTCAACTTTAGAAGCCTAATCTTTGATCAGCTTAAGTTAAAAAAAGCTCTTCGTATGATCTTCCAAGTCGAAAGGCCCCTTGATTAGATAAAATAAACTTACACCTCATTTTAGTAACAAAAATTTTAGAGAAAATTTTGTATCAAGCCAACACAGAAACACAATATTATACTAAATTAAAGTTTATTCAAATGAATTCAATTATTTTTACGAAGTGGATTTTTTTAAATTTGATTTAAATGAAAAACATTCATAATGATAAAAAATATATTATATTTATTAAATATTAAAAGATGCTATTAATTACTCACTTCTAAAAGAAATATTATTATTTTGTTTTTAGATAATTATCTGTTAATTCTTGCCTATTTATGACTTAGAATTTAGTTCTTAGGAATTAGTTTAAGATTATATTTGAAATACTACTTATTTTAAATTTATTTAGTAAATATGCAGAATTCAATTGAATCTTGTTTATTTTATTGGAGTGTAATAATTATCAACATACTCATCTTTTATCTATTTAATGTTATTATAATAATCTCTTTTCTAACATTATTTTAAAAATAAAACACAAATACAAAAATATATGATTTTAATTATTCATCCATCCAATCCACTCTACCTTAATTTTTTTTTATTATTAAAATTTGTCAATTGCTTTGACGAGAGTTTGAAAATGGACACACTAACTTGGAGTCTAATGATCAAACTAGGTTGTCTATAGTTGTAAATGAGTCACGTTGAACTAAATTTATATTGTTCAAAGTTGTTTGATAAAATAACCAAGGCAAGTCAAACAAGTTTAAAATGAGTAAGTCATTGAAAAAGAGTTTAACTTGTTTTCTCTTTTAAGACCTTGTTCAAACTTGTCTTAGATTTGATTCATTTAGATGTGAAAGCTCTCAATTTAAATTTATTTGATTATTTAAAATTTTTATTTTTAAAACTTAAGTAAGTCTGATATAATAAATTTATTAATTTATATATTTAATAAAAATTTTATTGTTGAATATAATTCATAAATTTTATTTTTAGATATTATATTGTTTACAATTTTTATTCGTGAATATTAATGAAATCATCATATATGTATTCAAACTTATTTGTTTTATTTAATGAATTATTAAAAAATTTTCATTTAATTGATCTTATACATATTAAATAAACACTTACTACGTTGATCATTAAATTTGCTCATAAATATTTTGTTAGGTTTAACTCTATGTGATATCTAAATAAGCCAACCATGTCCAATTGATCGGTTCATTTTACAACCTCTAAAATTTGAGGATCTTATTAGGCTATGTTTTTTTAGTTGGCACAAACTATCCAACTTACATTAATTAATTTTGAAAGTGATCAATTTGATCCCATAAAAAATTATCATTGATCATCAAAATAAATCAGAAAGCACTCACATCAGATACATCCATCAATGCACCAAAATTGAGACGCAATCCTTAAATATTTGAGAAATTAAATAATTGCACTGAAACCCCGAGGGCATATTAAATCATTGCAGTCGGTGCAAGTTTGACGCAATTGAATTATAAATTGATTCTTTTTAGCTGTAGTGATGCAAAGATAACATGGGCGGGCCTAATGTTGTCGTAGTGATGGCATTTAGTTAATAAAATCATTACCCCAAAGACAAAAAGTAAAGTGTTAATAACAATTGCCCATCTTTTTCCTTGGGCAACATTTAACAACTTTTTTTTCACTCCACTCATAATGAGCATTTCAATCTTATAATATAAAAAATATTAAAAGATATTCCAATATTAATAAAATTTTAGCAGCATTTTGGAATTATGACCTTCCTGCTTCAGGTGGGTAGATTTATTGTACTGAAGCCCAACGATGAGAATGCTGAATGCAATGTAATCGAAGCCAGTTCCTCTTTATTACAAAGGAATTGAAAGAATGAGATGGTAAATTGGTGATCCTCAAAACTAACTCGGCCAAAATTGTTAGAGTTCATCATCCATGATCTTGCCCACTCGCTTCATTCAGATTATTGCAATGTCAGGCACAAGCTGATGCGTGGTTTACCATCTAAAAGAATTGTACTAGCTTTGATGGATGAAGGGAGACTGACTAGAAGGAGGTGGCATTTGCTTTTCTTCTGATAGTTCGCTTTTGGTGTGGTTTCGAGGGTATGGAGTCTGGTTCATCGCTTCCCTGCTTGAGACCCAGCAACCAGAGATCTGTCATGACAGTGTGATTCGACCATTTTGATGAAGGATTTTCTACAGCATTTGATTGTTTGTTGTAAGGTTTCGGTAAATTATCTGACTGAGATAGAGGTTCTGCTTCCACCCCTAGCCAAGCTAGCCTTGATGCCTCACCAAGATGAGCATTCAAAATTCTGCAAAATAAATGATAAAATCAGAGCATGGAGTGCTTGATCAAACTGGGAGGCGAGAGATGAGACATCATAAAAATGAAATGAAGGTAAAACAACCGCAAGACAATCTACATAGAGCCACCAAATGAACTGCACGACAACAAACCTAAATGCTAATACATGTCGGTGTCAAGTTCAAGAACTCTTACCACTTTTCCAGTAGAACTCACTATAAAATAAATGCAGCTATACAAGTTATCTAGGGACGACTAAGACCGGTTAGTAGGAGACATTTCAGAAGAAAATCCACTTGCAAAGTTCTGTTTAAACTGCCATTTTATATGATTGTTCTACAAAAAATTTGAAGCCCATGCTTGCTCACTGCTGACATTTTATATGATGCTACTTTATAGGCGAACTTAGGAGTTTCTATACATGGAAACATATGTGTGATATCTACAGATGCCTTCAGTTTGATATGTATTTGATATGATGAATTATTCATTTGTCTTCCTTTGCTATATGCTTGATGTATTGAATATTCTACTCTTCAACCATTATATGTTGGACATGCACTTGTTTTTTTGCTACTGCCAAGACATATTCGACATGTGTTCTTTAGAATACTTGTCCAATTGTTCCTAGGTAATTGATGTATTTGTTTATATCTTAAATCATTTTAAGTTACACTTAGTTAAATGTCTTCATCCACTTCTATTGATTTGCTTCAAATTGTTTTAAAGTTGTTTGGTTAATTAATTGATATCACTTGCTCTCTGACTTTCAGATCTTAGTTGCTCCATAGTAAAACATGAGATACGACGATATTTGTAAGCCTTGTTATCTGCGTTATTGTTGTGGGCATATGTATTTATCATCTTTCCTCTGTCTTCTTTTGCCTACTCACGTTTAGGCTGAATACCATGCTTTTTGTCTATGTGAAATTTCTCCATTACAGATCCTTACTAGTTGAAATTATTAGTTGCCAGGTGAACTATATTTCTGCAATTCTTCGATTGTAATTCGACCTTTATCATATAATAAATGATTAGCGTTGGTGATTTGAGTTGTATGGTCCATTAACATAGTTATGGCAGAAGGAAACATTATAAATTACTGAATCAGACCAGCATCGAACTTGCTAAAATATCACCAGCCAGTTGGTTATGCAGGAATTAGCAATAAAAGAGCAATAAGGGATGTACCTCAATGCTGTGCTAAAACAGATTGCAACCTTTACAACATCAAAGTGGTTGATCATAGCTCTATCAACTCCATTCAAAAGCTGATAACGCAGATTTGCAAAAACCCCTAAATAGGCGCCATATCCAAGAGCGTTGGTGCTTACAGAAGGGACAGTCACTGACAACCTGCTAAATGTAAGTTCAAGCAAATGTCAAGGTTGGGTTTTGATAGCAGATGGATGAATACTATACAGAGGATGCTAATCCATTTATACATACCTCTCATCCTTCCTGGAAGAAAAAAAGTTTGATAAAACACTTTGAACAGTTCCTGCAGTCGATCCAAGTAGAGAAAACTCAGCAGCTTTGTAGAAGAAAGAATAAACTCTTTTCTGCAAGTCAAATTCCCTCATGAGATAGTCCTTCTCAAATATGTTGTTAGGAAGTTTCTGAATACTGTTTTGTAAGTCAGTCCGGAATGTATTCCCATATGAGCGACATGGTGCAAGAGACCAAACGATAACTCCATTACAAGTCATGACAGTTAGAATATTTAGGAGTGCCAAATGCCATTCTTGCTTAATCCTGTCAAAGAACATAAGACTTAAAGATGAACATAATATTTGACAAAAAAAAAACAATTCTCCATTTAATATCAGGCAAACAGTACCTCTCTTTTCGATTCTTGAATTCCCACCAAGCAGAATAGGCACAAGTCACACTCTCTTCTAGAATTAGTTTATATAAAAATGATGGATCTGCAATCATCCTGCATATCAAAGTAGAAATTGAAACATGGAAAATAATTAGAAGGAATATAGGAGAATAACAAAGGTTCAGGAACCACCAATATCAAATCCATGTATCTTAAAAAAACTCTAAAAGATAATTTTCATTCTAAAAGGGGTTCCTATGTTAGCTCCCTCCCTCAGGATTCAAAAGGAACCAGGAGACTTCTGATGAATTTTGTACGAGTTAAGGGATCTACTCTTTATCATCAAAAGATTATAAAGCTTCTATGGCTTCTACCAGAAAGCTCCTTGAATTGAGAAAAAATAGGGGCAATTTACCCTTGGAAGCCCCTCTTACAATGGAAGTACCAATGGGCCTCCTCTATTCAGACTTAGCCAAAATTGCTCTAATTTGAATCAGAAAACTCATTTTTTAATCACCACAATGCTTTAATCAGCCGAAAGCTGATTTACAAATTAGCTTGAACTATCATTTTACACTCTCATTTTGCTATAAAAATAGATATTTTAGGATTCTCCATGTCTGAAGTAATCATTTTGTAAGAGATGAAATTTTGTGATTTGGGGACCACAAGCTGATTTGCAAACATATCCATTTTTATCCAAAAATTAGGGTTGATAATTAGCATTTTAGCACATTATTTTGGCACTTATATTTGACATTTTTATCCTCTCGTATGGTTAATTGTTGATTTATATCATGTTTTACGAGTTACGACCTATTTAGAGATTTGATATAATTTTTCTTATATTTTCTGAAATTTTATCTAAAAATGTACATATTATTTTGTAGGGAATTAAATCTTGACCTTTGATGGAGATTTGGAGTGATCTAGGTTCTTCATCCAGATCTGGAGCATTTAGGCCGTTGACCAGGGATCCAAGCCATCCAAGGTTCATCCAAGAAGTGGAGACTTCACCTCTTAATGGAGCTATTTTCCAATTAGCTTGAGGCTTGAACAAAACATTAAAATGATTAACATGAGTTTCCTAAATTCAAAATAGGGGCACTGCTAGAGATTTAGTCAAAAGGCGTGTTTTTTGATTAAATCATCTAGAGGGACACCAGTTGGAATTCTGCTATAAGAGGAGTGCCCAATGGTAAATTACCCAAGAAAATAATACTAGATTGACTTACTCTTATATGGTCGATCTAATTATGAATATGCACTATCATAACGCTATCATATGTGGCATAACATATATAATCAAGATCATAACTCTATCTAGGACCTCTTGGTGTTGTTGGTTAGTTCATTTCTTTGTCAGCATAGTACAATGTAGTAATAAAATAATCACAATCATCAAATCCATTTACTTATCTTAAAATATTTAAAAATATATATTCTAGAAGTACTTCTATTAGCAGATTAAGTTTCCAAAGAGGATTATAAATAAGAAAAGAGAGGACTGTTTATAAAGTGCATCTTCCATATTTACAATAGTGTTAATGCATTTTCTCTCAAGTCTAAAAGATCAGCATGGATTCTTCAATATACAGTTTCCTTAAAATTAAAGGTGAACACATAATGTCAAAATTTTATATAAGGATTCTTTGGCTTCGATGAATTTTGCTCAGTTAAAATGTTTGTATAACATCCTCCAAAGATACTTCTTTATTTGCATATGAATTTCTTCAGGTGGAAACCAAAGAACTTAGCCACACACTATTTTATACCAACTATGAAAACAAACAATAGGTCTATGGTCTTTCGGTGTAACTCTCTTATTCACATACAGTAAATATGATTCTTTGTCTAACTTGAATAAAGCAACCACATCTTGACTTCTTCAACATCAATCAAGGGTATCTTTTGACAGAGTAAACAAACAGATAAAGCAGGTAAAAATAATTGATGTCAATACATCCATGAAATTGGTTACCCTCTTCCATAATAATCAAGTATACCATAGAATTTAATTTATTTTCATCTCATGAAAACATAAAGCATTAAATTTAAACAATAAAAACTATCTGTATCGGAACATGTACATCTTAGTATTAGACAACCATTACCTTCCAATGAATGGCCTGGATAACCATTCAGGAGTGCTTCGAGAGACAGCTCTTGTAACTGTTGGCCTTGCATTGATTGCCAAGAATTGGACCATTTGAGCAGAACTCACTAATCCCTGCAATGTTTAACCCATTATGACAGGTTAGAAGTTTCCTTGACTGTTGAAAGGACGAAATACACTAATTCATACACTATTTTATCAACTGATGAATGAATATAGGAAATATACCATTTCATAAGCTTGTCGAAGGCCAGCAGGCAAGTCTATCATGCTTTTATACCACTCCTGAAGCACAGAGTCTACAAATTTCCTGTCAAAAAGCTGGCAATGCACACTAGGTAGTTAATATTTACCATTACTAAACTCCAACAAACATGGCTGACAAAAATCTGGTTATGCTATCATATGAAAAAAGGAATTTGCAAACCTCTTGAAACACTATGCGCCTTCTAAATAATCCACCTTCATCTCCTTCATCTCCTTCGTCAAAGTCATCAAAGTAATCATCATCATCATCATCACCACCACCATCATCTCCTCCATCCCCACCAAGAAAATTTTTCTTTCCAATATCTCCACCTCCACCACCAATTGCTGTCTGCATCATATAAAAGAAAGATGCAAATTAAAACTTTCCAAGCATGTGAAGCAAGGCCTTCATTGGCAAGATTAACTATGACCAAGAAATGATTGGTATAAGATCGAAAGTCTCAGGAACATAAATTGGAGTCTTTTTCATCCTAATTATTTACCTAAACCTTAAAGATTTTTTAAATTTGATCAATATTTGGCATCTCCATCCTGATCCTGTCCCTTATTACCAAAGTTGTTAAAATTGTACGATTCTCAATTTGTATAATATGATCCATTAAGATTCACATGTAATTGGACCCATATTAACTTCATAGACACAAACTCACACTGTTGGCAATGTCAAAGAAATACTGAAGCCAAAATTTATTTTAAGCGAGTGCAATAATATTACTTTAAAGTAAAAAATATATATATAAATTCAAAATGTGGGTTCATATTAAAGGAAGAGCAAAAAAATTCAAATTTATTAACTTTTAATCACTAAAATTTACAGATCTGAAATATATGCATATAATGATTTTGAAAAATCCATATTTTGTTATATTTAAGTATATTGTTTATTTATGCAAAATTTCGTTGATCACTTCCTCTAACGTGCAGAAACTAAGTAATCTCTCCGCACGGATTGGAAATTCCAATCCCATTCTTTAGTGAATTCCTTTGGATGAGAAGTACAAAGAAGAGTTCTAACAGTTAAAATGGGCTTTCAAATCCCACTGAAAGTGGCTGAATTTCTACATTCCATCAATTTTCTTTACTACATTACCTGTATGTCCAATTCTTAACTCAGTAACTTGCATACTAGAAGCGTATACTGACAAACTAATGAAGTATTTTTGAGACATGAAATTCTGATTCCTATTCTTTATCGCCATACCTCGGGGTCGGACCTCATAGTATTCTTAGAAAGATCAAGCTTGGACTTCTCCAAGGTCACCGCACCGATGGCCCCATACTTCCCCCCTTTCATCACCGGCATCGAGGCTGCTGGAGTCGCGGCCGGCGAGGAGCCGGAGATCGGCTCACACACCGACGTCAGAGAGAAACACCGCTCGAGCGCATCCATGAAGTCGGGACCAGCAGGCGCCAAGGCGGCTGAGGCGGTGATTCTAGGGACGGAGCGGGGCATCCTGGGGCGGAGTTTGGCGGGGGAGAGTAGGAACGGACGGATTCTGAGGAGAGGAATGCATGGATAGGGAGAGAGCGAGGTGGCCGGAGAGGTCGGCCGGGGACGGTGGAGGGCCATGGGTTTCGGCGGCGGAAAGGTCGCGGCGTGCAATGCCATCTCCTCTCCGCCGTCGCCTCTGCCTCTGCCTCGGTTTCAACGGCGCCGTCTTTATAGAACTCTTCGACTCCCGAGTTAGCGTACGAGTTTGGGCACCAGTTGGGACTCGGGACCCACATCGACCATCGACCATCGACCTCGGCATCATATTTTTTGGTTCGATGGACCAGACCGGTTCGAATAAATAATTAAGCAAAATTAAAATGAGACAATTTTATTATGCAGAAAACTGTCCAAAGTTTTTATGTCCCTCTCGATCATGTTTAATTTTGACTGAGAGTTGACTTTGATCAACTTCACAACCACGTGTGATAATAGTTGAGGAAGTAAGTTTAGGTCCATAGTTTGACTATAAGTTGGTCAAACAATTTGAGCCCAAGATGGTCAAACAGTTTGCCCAGTGTTCATTGGACAAATATCCCTTATTTTTTAAGCTTATTAATCATATCTAGGGGTGCAATTGTGCAAAGATTTCTCATTCCTTAGCACGTGTAGTCACGAAAAAAAATTAAGTGGGAAAAAATTAGTCAGGTGGTAAGTCGTCGAAATATTTTTTTATTTCATATTTTTAACTTTAGTTCCGCGGAAATATAAAAGAATTGATGAATCTTGTATCAAAGCATAAGATTGTTCATGGGCTTTTTAAGACTGCTTGAAAAATATTAAATTCTTATTTGAAATTATCAAATTCAAGTCGAATTTAAATATGTTTGATAATTTTTTTAGCTCAATTTGAATACATAGTATTTTATTTAATTATTTATGAGTAATTTGTAAATTAAACTGGAATCGAATTCTCATTATTTTTATATAATTTTAATTTAAATATACTAAAATAAGATCTTCAAATTGAATTCAAATTTAAGTCATTCTGAATTATAATTCGATTATTCTTGAATTGAGGGTGGAATAATTCGAATTGAACTAGAGCTCGAATTTTATTTTGAATTAAGCTCGAGTTAAAATTATTTATATTTTTGAGCTTCAAATAGATCCAACTACAGTTTAAAATCGATGATTTAACGATTCGAAATCGTTGATCGGATGATTCCTGATAAATCGACTCTTAACCTTAACCGTCCAGGATGATTATGGTTCATGGTTCGGAACCGTTAATTCACGATTCAGTTCTGGTTCAAGATTATTATATTTAAAAAATTATAGATTTTAAAAAATATATAAAAAGAAAGGTTTGCATTTATTTAAGTTGTCTACATATTCCCTTAGGGTATATGAAAATCAAAGCTCACAAAGTTCACTTACACTTTTACCTTATGAAGTGGGGTTGTTACTGACTTCCATTCCCGTTCTTGTAGTATTAATTCCTTCGGTATAAAAGGCTTCTACTTCGTTATATGAAAGTTATATTCCTTTGATTCTTTTTTCAACTCTCATCCAATCATCAAGTAATGCTTGAGCTTTCAAAGAGTCGGGAGATAAAGTAGATTGTCATTCATCCAATATATTACCTTCAAAACTAAACGTCTTTTTTATAATAATGATTGACATTAGACAAGCTAAAATTTCTTTTATGATGATGGAAAGAATATTAATGGAAAAACTTTAAGCCTTTTGTAATCATCATTATACAATATTAAAATTTGACTCGCTGTCTATTTTATTAAAATCAAAAGAAGTCATAAAATAATTATTAAGTTTTCTGTTCGAAACTTGAGGATCTTTGGACATTTTGTATATTCTT
>JBBMKF010000059.1:4050070-4060092 GCA_037834155.1 Curcuma caesia
TTCGAGATCCTCACCGCCTTCCTCTGGAAGTGCCGCACCGTCGCCATCGGAGCCAACGCCGACGAGGAGGTCCGGATCATCTGCGTCGTGAACGCCCGCGGCATATCAGGCCTGGGCCTCCCGGCAGGGTACTACGGGAACGCCTTAGCCTTCCCGGTGGCGGTGTCCACGGCCGGGAAGCTGTCCAGCAACCCCATCGGGTACGCGCTGGACCTGGTAAAGAAGGCCAAGTCGTCGGTGAGCGACGAGTACATGAGGTCGCTGGCGGACTTGATGGCGCTGCGCCGGCGGCCGCACTTCACAGTGGTGCGGTCGTACCTGGTCGCCGACGTGACGCGGTTGGGGTTGGGGGACGTGGATTTCGGGTGGGGGAAGGCGGCGTACGGAGGCCCGGCGAAGGGCAGCGTCGGAGCCAATATTCCCGGATTGGGGAGCTTCTACATACCTTCGAGGAACAGCAAGGGCGAGGAGGGGATCGTCGTCCCAGTGTGTCTAATGGCCCCTGCCATGGACAAGTTCACACAAGAAATGCACAACCTGATGGAGGAGGACGACGACGACGAGGGCGCGAAGCAGCAACAGCCACAGGGCGCCACAATTGTCTCAGCACTTTGATCTCCATATCAAATAAATAAATGATATTAATGTGTAATCGTCGAGTAACGAATAAGGATAAAGTTTAAGCTTGTTCTTCTAGAACTGCATAAGAAAATGAAAAATTAAAATTATTCTTAAATTGCATAGTCAAAATTTGATGAATGAAGAATTGCTTCGAAAACTTACCAAAAGTTAATATGGTTGACTAACAAATTTGGCATTACAGCCATCACCCTCACATTCTTAAATTTGTACAGCCAATGCTTAATTATTAATTAATTAACTAACATGAAATTATCCATTCGGTTAGTGCATCCTGTTCTTAATGGAGTAGCCACTCAGGATGATTCTAATGGTATAGGAGAGATTAAAGAGAACCCTAGAGCAGAACCTAACATGTCATCCCCTCTTGTTTCATTAGGGCGTCTCATCGGATGAGCAACTAGTGAGAATTCTGATGGGATATTAGGTGATATCAAGAAAGTATCATTGTTTCCAGAAGATGAAGTTGCTGTTGTGGTTGCAAAAGGAAATAGAGACTCATTAAAAATAACATGTCGGGATATATATATACGTCTGGTTGGTATATGCAGACAATGATACTCATGGCGTGCAAATTACTATAATCAAGAAAAATAAATTATTGAGAACGAGGATTTAGTTTATGTGCAGAGTAGAGATGTATCCACAGATAACATGTGCAACCAAAGATATGTAAAAAGTTTAATTAGGAGATTGATTATATAGTTTTTAATTCTATGGGACATTTATGTTGAAACAATGGGTAGATAGATGATTAATGAGATAAACTACAATTTGGACTATATCATTCCAAAATTTGAGAGGTACAGATGCATGATTAAGAAGAGTCAAAGCAGTTTCGATTATATGACGATGTTTCCTCTCTGCGGAAGCATTTTGTTCCGGAGTGCGAGGACATGAGATTCGATGAAGGATGCAGAAGAGTCTAGATGATGATGAAGTACTTGATATTTGCCACTGGAGAGAGAGTATTCTACGACCAAAATACCGTTCGACATGTCTTTGAAATCAATAAAAGATATCAAAAAGATCATATTTATGTTTCATGAGAAAACCCCATGTAATTTTACTGAAGTCGTGAATAAAAACCACATAATAAAAAAAACCTTAATTTAATAAAATAGGAGCATGACCCCAAACATCAAAATGAATTATTTCTAAAGGAAAATTAGACATATGAGAAGAAAGGACAAAAGGTAATTTGTGGCTCTTTGTTTTCAAGCATGCTTCACAAGAATGGGATGAAGATGCCAAAGAATTCTTTGGCAAATCAAACCGAATAATGATACTTTGAACTAGACGTAAAGATGGATGACCAAGTCGTGCATGCCGGGCAGACTTATTTGTACATTCTCCAACGAGGACTTTGCGAATGTAGGTTGAAGGTAATAAAAACCATCTCTAATTTCTCCTTTGCGAATGTAGGTTGAAGGTAATAAAAACCATCTCTAATTTCTCCTTTGAGCAGGGTGGTTTAATTTTAATTGTCAGATCCTTCACAAGATAATGATGAGGATGGAATTCAAAAAATACATTATTGTCAAGAGAAAATTGACGAACAGAAAGTAAATTTTTAGTGATGGAGGGAACATGAAGAGTATTGCGCATGTGAAAGAGTCGACCAGATGAATGAAAAAATGTGTTTCCAAGATTAGCAATTTGCAAACCTGAGCCATTACCTACTTGTACCGTGTCAGGACCATGATAGGTGGAAGCTTCTGCTAGATTGTCCAAATTTGGTGTGACATGATGAGTTGCTCCAGAATCTGGATGCCATCCGGAGATCGAAGAATTTGCATAAGGATTGTTTGTAATAGAAAAAGCTCCTGCTTGAGACAATGAAGTTGACAATGATGCTTGATTTGGATTTGAGGATGAAAGGCCTCCTGGAAAATTTGAATCAAATCGCCTATAACATTGAGAAGCAAAATGACCATTTTTGAGACAAATCTGACAACGTCCTCGACCTCGTCCTTGTCCTTGTCCTCGTCCTTGGCCCCGTCCTCTATTTCTTCCACCTCGATTTCGTTGATTTTGTTGATGATGGTTAGCACCATCAATATGGCGAGTCGTCTGAACTGAAAGAGCAAGAGAATCCGGCATCCTCTGAGATTGTAGTTGTAGGAGTATTTCATGAGAGGATAACATGCTATGAAGGGTATCAAGGGACACTTGATCGACGCGAGTAGTCACACTCGGAATAAAGCTATCATATTGAGGTCCCAAACCTGCAAGAACATGTATTATTAAATCTTCATCTGAAATTGGATGTCCAATCGCAGCTAGATTGTTGGTGATGGTCTTGATTGATTGCATATACTCATTAATAGATTTATCTCCTCGTTGCACTGATTGTAATTGCATGCGAAGCTGAAGAACACGTGCTTGAGATCGTGAAGCAAAGGTTTGAGCAAGAGTTTTCCATATCTGACAAGAGTTATCTAGCCCTATAATTATAGGAAGTACCGACTCACTGAGCGTCGAAATCAGCCATGTCATAATTAGTTGATCCTTTTTATTCCAGATAAGAAAATTTGGATCATCTTCTCTTGGTTTAGGAGAGGTGCCATCAATAATTCCGAGTAGATCATGAACACGCAATAGTGAGAGAAACTGCATCTTCCAAAGCAAATAATTATCATTGTTAAGTTTGATTGGTAGATAAGATAGGGCGTTCATGGGTAATGAAGAGAGATGTGTTGCTAGGCTTGTTTCTGTGGTGGAAGATGGGGATGAAACTTCTGACATTATATAAAATAAAAAAATTGAAGAGAAAGATTTATCTGGAGATTCTTGTTGTGGCTTAGCGTCGGTAGCGGAAGGAGTCTACCAACAATGAGGTGTGATGAAATAAAGGACGTCGTCACTCCCAAACAAAGGCAATAGTTGCAGCAATTTTGTAAGATCACAGCTTGAGACTGATGGTTAGAAGAGGAGATCACCAATCAAAAGGTCTGCAGTTGGATCCTCTGTGAAAACACTGCTGTGCCAGTTTTCTTTTGCTGCTGTTATAGTTTTCTGGCAACCTCACCGAAGAAGAAAAAAAATGTGACGGCGCGGTTTTCTGGCAAACTCAGCGAAGAAGAAAAAAAAATGTGACGGCGTGGTTTTCTGGCAACCTCAGCGAAGAAGAAAAAAAATGTGACGGCGCGGCGGCGGCTCTGGCCGTGAACCTCAGCGAAAAAGAAAAAGAGATGTGGCCGTGAACCTCAGCGAAGAGATGTGACGGCGCGGCCGCTAATATCATGTAAAAGTTAAAGAGGAGAAATAAATGAATAATTAACTTGTTCATTAAATCCTAAATAATAGGGTAATATATAGTATCATTATATGACTCGGTCAATAGACCAATTAACTTGTTCAGCTACCCATTCGCAAAGTAAAGACTGACCGAGAGAGCTGTCCGAGCAGTTTAGCCTTTCCTAAGAGCTGAAAGTTCGATCAAAATCTCCCCCAATTCTCCAAGATCATCAACGAAATCTCTGTTTCCGCAACATTGGGGGGACAAAATAATAAGACGGCTTCCTTAGACGAGATCTACAACATCGATATGTAGATCCCTCTGAGCTCTTGTTCAAATTTTGCATCCATCTCATTGATCACAGCTTAATTGCCTCCATTTGGGATTCAAAATAAACTATAAAGATAAACAAAACACTCAAGTTATAGTGAAACACTTTTAAGTACCCCTTGCAAATAGAAAATGTCCAAAATAGAGGGGTCGGGAAGGGATCTTGACGACAACTAAAGAGTGGGAGAGTCTCGAAGATTTGTCCTAAAGCATCTTCACATCACAAGCATTAGTTGAAAACTCACACGAGAGGTGCGCTAGGCAGCGTATCCTAGTAGAAGGTGCGGCAAGTTCTGTAGTAGGATTCAAAAAGAAGATGGAGATAGGATCAAGGAGAACTTCTCGCACCAACTCCTATACGGATGAGGCAATAGGAAAGAGCAAAATTGACTCGAAGGTCATCTTGGTAGGAATCATGGGACAATATACCTTACAAGAATAACAATTATAACCTTTTTGATGAGAACATATAACATTTATAGAAAGGGAATAGTGAAGGGACCATCAAGAGTAAAGAATGGCATGTGATCGATAAGAAAATATATAGTGCAAAATGGCATGCATGTGTCAAAGAAGAGTCTAAGTAGTGTAAACTAGATGTTAATGTAGAATCGCGAAGGATCGACTAAAGTGGAGAGTTTCACAAATATAAACTCAAATCAAACAATTAGATTAGATTCAAGTGCACATGTGTGTGTGATATGTAGTTAACAAGAATAATATTAATAATAGATTTAACATGGTTCATGGAGCTTTCCTTGCATCTCATGTCAAGCGACATTTTCCAATTAGAAAAAACACTATAAATTTAATTAATTAGTTGAGCAATGGTGCCCTTACAAGTCTAGTGAAAGCTAGAATTCTTCATCTTATAATTTCAATATCTTTTCCATATATTTTCAATGTGGGTCTTTAATTATATCTCAATAATTTACCCTTCAAATAAAGGATCATTGATAGTCTCCCTTAACGGTTTAATTTCAACGGATATCCCTTACTAGTCCGGGTTCCAACGGATCCACCCCCATAACGGTCCTAACGGATCTCTTACTACGAGTCTCTAATCATTTCTTTGTGAAGGTCCCCACATGATACCATATAGACTTATTCTGATACCACTATTAGATCCGATGGAATCCATATATATCTCCAAAATGATATAATATATAGTCCACTTTGGACTCACACCCTCATGATTTTATTTTTGGACTTTATCCAAAAGGTCTCGTACCAATAAAGATATTTCTATCTTATAATCTCAGAATCTTTTCTATGTATTTTCAATGTGTAATTTTGATTGTATTCCAACACTCTAGATTAGCCTTAGAGGATTATAACCTCTCGATCAATTTACCTTAATACAATTAGAAAATATCTAGATTAGCCATAAAGAATTACAACTTTTAGATCAACCCTAGAAAATTATGATTTTTGTAGAGGAATATAAAAGCAAATCACTCTAGTCTCGCCTTAAATAATGAAACTAAAGTACAAAGGTAAGAGAAAGAGTTACTAATTAAGAAAGCTCGATCCGTAGCTGAAGCTTGGAATGCAAAGAAAGCTTTTAGATTATTTCTTAACATGGAACGAAGAAAGATATATAGGAGTATTCGAGTGAGTTATATTGAGAGATGCCCCTCTTATCGACATTTAGAAATGATTTTCAATAGCTAAAATTTAAATTCAAGCTTATGCACAAACTTTGGCCAATAAAATCAACAATCTTAATAACCATCGGTTAGTAGATAACTATTGTACAATGTTACTTTGATTGAAAAAGTTGGTTGATCACCAATGATGATGAACAATATATAGCCATTGGAACTTTAATTTTTGAAAAAGTAGAAAATTTACAAAATGTTAGTAGATCAATCTTTAATGTTGGTCGACATACTTTCACCTAAAATTTCTTAGTTCACCAACTTCCATAGAAAGTGTCATAGGGTCCTAAACCTTTTCGATATCACATAACCACTTGAGGTCGCCTTTGATAAAGCCCAAACTACCAATCTAGAATTATTAGTCCATGAGTAAGTTGTTAAATTATCACTTCATTACTTAGTTGTTGAACTAATATATGCTTAATTATATTATTTAAAAACATTGTTGACTTAGATAGCCATGAAAGGTTGAGAGATGTAGATAAAGTTGTGCCATAATTGGCTTGTATATTTTCTATTGTTGGACTTGTTTTGACTTAAGTTGAGACACTTGATGATAGTGAAGATAGCACTTGGTGATGGTTGTGCTTGGTAGGGTGATAAGGCCTATCTTTCTCCTAGTTATTTAGTATGCATGGATGCAATTTTCCTTTACATTTTTGTTTAGGTTATTTGTTAATGGTACTTATCCTCACTCTATTATCTTTGAAGTGTTTGGTGATATAAATAGTGCTTAAAATCTTGTATTTTAGTTCATCCTAGAATGTGGGTACGCTTGATCGTATTTTTCAATCTAAAGTTGGTCGACGGATTCTTTGATATCATCAAAAATTTCCCCATTTAAGTCCTTGTGTTTTAAATTATTTTTATTTAATTTTTAAATAATGAATTAAGTTGAACCGTACCAAATTAAATAGTTTATAGGTTTGGGTTGAAGTCATTGAGTAGATATAGTGATCCAAATGTTTATTTCGACTAGTCTAGTTCAATCGTGTTAAGTTGGGTTAGTTCAATAAATAGTCCACGTAGGGATACACTAGATAAACAGATTAAGCTAAGCTATCTTGATTCCTAAATCATATCTATCCATAGATTATTCTCGTGCAATCCATCCTTTTTTTCGTTCGCACTTAGAGTGAGCAAGGCTTCTAGTCATCACCGTTGCTCGAAGCCCAAGCTCTACTTAGGCACACACGTTAAACTAGTTGATTAGTCAGTCGAACGCTTAACCTTTTTGAAAGAAAACACACACACACACATCCTTAATTTTCTGAATATGACTTTGGTAGGTTCACCAACTGCAACCTGCACTCCATGGCTCAATCACAGTGATCTTAATTTTGGGCTTTTTGTGGGACTTGGCCATTTGGGTGCTCACCTAACTCAGTTCACTATTTCTCAACTGACTCTGCACCAAACTAATGCTCAATGACTTTCTCATTAATGTTAATGTCGGAAACTAGAAAGATTCCCCATCGAGCTCAATCAAGTGATTAACCACTAGATTGACGCTGACTCTTGGGCATTTTTTATCGGATTTGATGTTAAGTTAGGTGGATTTTGATTTGATTTGGTAGAATTCTAATTAAATCATAATTGAACCAACTTGCTCTAGTTCAATGGTTGGGATTTAAGTGGTTAAGTTGTATTTTCTTCACTTCTCCCACTTTGTGCATCGAGCATGAATGCCACACCATAAAGTCCATGGTTGTCGTAGCCGTTGTAGAAGTGAAGTACATTGCATTCGCAAGAAAACAAAGAAAAGCATTTTTCTTTATTTAGATCAATAAGTTCATTGGTGAAGTTAGAGTAGTTGCAAATGCCATCGACCCAGTTATGGTGTATGCAACTGTTAGGACCCATGCGTGCTAGAGGGGGAGGTGAATAACTTTGATCGCTTTTCGTTTTGATCTTATGCTCGTCGTTTAAATGCGCAATCAAATTTTGAGTCAAACGCGACTTCACATGTACAACTCTGAAATTTTACATAGTATCCACTTTCTTGAGGCGACTAATCCAAGTCCACTCTAAGTTATCTACCTTCACTATAAACTCCTCCTTTTCGGATACCTTTCGAAGGTGAAGAAATCTCTAGTAAGCTTATTCTTACAATAACACAATAATATAATAAGAAACAAGAATACAAATACAAATGAAAGGAAAAACACATTTACAAATGAGATATTACTTTGGATGTTTTCTTGTTGCTTGGAATAGTCTCTTGTTGGTCTAGAAATGTAGCAGCATTTCGTTAAACCTCCTAAGAACTGACTCCTCCTCCTTTAAGCGAAATCCCACTTATATAGTTGCTGTTAGGGTTGAGTTTCACTTATCAGTCGACTGATTTGATCAACGATCAAATAACGACTTCTGAACCTTCTGAAATCCTGTCTGATTTTGTCGATTTTTTTAATTATTAGTCGAATTGATTCATTTGTTTTTGAAATAACATTAGTCGACTGATTACCTTAATCACTCGAATTGCTTTATTTCTGTTCGGTTCTAATCCAAATCAGTTGACTGATACACAGAATCAGTTAAATCGATTTGAGTAACAAGATACATCTCTGAACAAGTTTCGTTTCGTACTAAAGATTATCTCGTTCTGATATCCAAGTGAAAGTTATGACATTTGAAAGTTTCCTTTGTCGTTTCTAGACTTCCTTTGCATGTTATGCGGTCATTCTTGACCTGTTAAGATATCTCGTTGTCTAGCATATGATCAAGCTTGACCTTCTAGGACTTCATCGTTGCCTAACATCCAATCAACCTTGACCTGCTAGAACTTTCTCGTTGCTTGGCATCCCGTCAACGTTAACATGTTAGGACTTCATGGTTTCCTAACATCCAATCAACCTTAACCTGTTGGGACGTCCTCGTTGCCTGACATCCAGTCAACCTTGACCTGTCGGGACTTCCTCGTTGCTTGACATCTGATCAGCCTTGACCTGTTGGGACTTTCTCGTTGCCTAGTATCTGATTGACTTCAATCTATTAAGACTTCGTTGTTGCCTAACATCCTATCAACCTTGACCTATTAAAACTTCAAATCACCAAGTATCCGATTAACCTTGATTTATTTGAATTTTCCGTCTTATGCCAAGTGTTTGATCTTCCATAACTCACTTGGATTTTCCACTGTTAACTATCCAGTCAACTTGGAATTACTTAACACCTAACCAACATATTGATCAAACATCAAATTTAAATTGAGTCAAATCGAGCTTAATCAACCTAGTTAATTTTGACCTGAGGTCGATTGCACCAATAGTGACGACAATGAAATCTTTGAACAAGCCAATTAATCATGATATCACTGGCAATCCAAGTACAAACTCGAGTGATCTCACCTAATCAAAGAGTTTATGTAACATATCGACATCTTAATAGGGAGAGTTAAACCAATGAAATATTACCCATCCACTCACTAAGCAATGCATGTTCTAATAATAGATATAAAAAGATCATGTTTAGTAACAGGAGATTATTAGTGAGAGTAGCCTAGAGACAATTAAATTAAAGAAGAAAATCACTATAAAATATAATTATATCATTATTAAGAAATTTACTCATTCATTTAATGATCTTAATTATTGAATATGTATCCAATATCTAAGCTAGTGTTTGTCTATATAAGAGTAATTGTAGAAATTATATAAAATTAATTATGTATTAAAAAAAAATAATTTATATATAAATATGCCAACTTGTGCCATCTTGGTTGTATCATATTACTCTTAGGGGGTGTTTGGTTGGGGGTAATCTATGATTACCTAGGTTATCTGTCCAAGGTTATCATTGATAACCTTGTTTGGTTCAAGTTATGATCGATTCCCGAGTAATATAACATTACTGCCACATCAGCAAATGGGTTATAACCCGGTAATGTGATTACCTTAGCAGCCTAAGGTTTTCTACGATTCCGGAGGTTAACGAAATTTTTTCCATGATTACCCTCCGATTTTAAAATTGAATTAATTAAAATGTACTACGAAATCTAATTAAAATCGAATTAATTAATTCAATAAATTTTAATTTAAATATTTATAAATTAAAAAATAATTTATTTTAAAATTTAAAAAATAAAATTAATGAATTATATTTATTAATTTAATAAATTATTTTATTAAAATAATTATTTTAATGAATTA
>JBBMKF010000059.1:4072678-4085113 GCA_037834155.1 Curcuma caesia
TAGCAGAGGGATAAGAAAAACAACAGGACCTAACTTAACCTAGTTGACCACATCAAAACTAACCGGGGCACCAACAGTTGCATATCCTAATTGTTTGACTTTGTTCATATTGAGACTGTATACTTTTGATATCCATGTTTATATTTATATTGTACACTTCTATTTAGTACCCATTGAGTATTTCATACTCATCACCCAGATCCTAGGATTTTTTCTGCCTCCTCAGGTAGTAGATAAGGATATTGAAGCTTGGAGTTCTGCCAGACTGCCCCATCTCACAGCAGTATGAGTCATTGGTTTCTTGTTGGTATTTGTTTGTATCATCCGGATTGTTTTCAATGTGTGATTTGTAAAGTTTGTCATTGGATTTTTATTGTGAGTACTATCGATGCGCTTTGGCATTTTCGTTGTTGTATGTGGATATGTAGTTGTGGCCATGTGGGGTCTTATCAGTGCAGATAGTAGTTATATACATATGTGTTGTATTGGTGAGAGGCCGTGTGGGCCTGTACTATAGTATGTATTCAGGAAAAATTGAATTGTTACAGGGGAGATGCTATCGAAATTTTTTAGACAGTCGTCTTTCGGGACGTGACATATTTAATAATGATAAGAACTCATTTAGGATGATTGAGATTAGGGATAACAATTTTCTCCGAATCCGATGGAGAATCTAATACCCGATCCGAATTGAGGAGGGTATAGAAGGAATTTCTGAACCTGATTAAATAATTGAGCAATCAGGTATGAGGATTTTTGAATATGGATATGAAGGCAGGTCTAGTAAAATTACATATACTCGATCCAAATATTCGATTAAATAACATACATATATATAAATCCATAAAAAAATTTATTTCGCTAGCTATAAATTAAAGAAAATAAAAAATAAATTTAATATTCTCATTTTCCTTCTCTACTTCTTCCCTCGTAGCCTAGAGATATTTATTCTATTTTTATTGAATTATATTTTTTTATATGATGTTGATTCTAATATATTTTTATTGAATGATAATAATTGAATGGAAAAAGAAAATTATTAATATAGAGAATATTCGATTTTTCGATAGGTATAGGGATGAAGATGAAAGTTGAATATCTTGATAGAGGATGAGGATGAGGATATATATAATAAATAAAAATGGAGATGAAGAATATGAATTTCGATCTAAATTCGATTCATTATCATCTCTATCACTTGACTTAGATTGAATATCCAATAAAAATGGAGATCAAGATGAAATAAATATAATAAATAAGGATGAAAATAAAATGTACCAATTAATCTGTCTATTGTCTTTTGAAGATCATTCGGATCAAATCATATCGTTTTCTAGAAGTTCTCTAATAATGATCAGAGCTCACTCGGGATGATTGAAGTATGTCAGTGAAAATGTACAAAATTTTTTAATTAAATAATTATTGATGATGTTAAAAATCTAAAATTTATATTAAATTAATAATTTAATATTATTGAATCCAACACCATAGTGTGTGGTGTTGGATTGAATTTTCAAATCTAGCACCACAATATGTTGTGTTGGATTTGAATGTGGTATTGATTTTGAAAATCAGTACCACAGTGGTGTTGATATTTAGAAATCAACATCATAGTCTATGTTAGTTGACACACGATTATAATTTCATCTATATGTCTCAGAATCAAGATTGGACATCATATAACATTCTAACACTAAGCTCTCTCATCTCATTATAAGTTTTCAAAAATCTAAGTCTCTTAGGTCTATCAATGAGTTTCAATCAAAATCCATTGATGACTTAGATTAGACTCGTTCTAACTTTTGTAGGTTTATTAGGTGAACCTAAGTCCAAATGAGTCATCATTTACTTTTTTTTAAGGTCTTCCCAATATTGCTCAAAATGATTTGAAATTTTCAAATCACTGTGGTGCTAATTTCTGAAAATCAATATCACAGTAGTGCTGGTCTTCAAAAATCAATACAACAGTGTATGAGAAGAACCAATATTGTGGTGTTAGTTTCAGAAGACCAACACCAAGCACTATAGTTTGTGTCAGTTGACACAGTACTATAACTTCGCCTACATGTCTTAGGGCCAAGACTAAACATCATATATATCTTCTATATACTAATCTCTCTCATCTGATTGTAATTTTTTTAAAAATTTGAGTCTCCTACGTCCATTAATAGATTTTAATCAAAACTCATTGATAGACCTAGAAAGCCCTAATTGGACTTATTTCAACTTTTGTTGGTTTATTCGGCGCACCGGAGTTCAAATGTGCCCTCATTTACTATTTTAAAGCATTCCCAATAGTGATTGAAATGATTTTAAACTTTCAGAATATTATAGTATTGGTCTCAAAAGACCGACAATGTAGTGGTGCTGGTCTTCGAAAACTAACACCATATTATGTGAGAAGGTCAAACACCATGGTGTTGGTCTCAGAAGACCCACCACTATAGTGGTGTTGGTCTTAGAAGACTAGCACCACAGTGTTTGTGTCACTTGACACATGAACATAACTTCGTTTATGAGTGTCAGGACCATGATTAGACACCATATATACTTACTAGACACTCAACACTTTCATCTTATTATAAGTTTTTTGAAATCTAAATCGTCTAGGTCCATTAATAAATTTTGGTTAAAACTCATTAATGGACCTAGAGAGCTCAGATCGGATCCATTCCAATACCTATGGGTTTCTGAAGTGTCTTGGAGTATATATGTACCCAAAGCTATTAACTTGAAGTCATTAATTAATGCGGAACAACAAAGCAAGCTTTCGGATATCATAACTTTTGACTCAGATCTCAGAATAAGACGCTCTACACGTCAAATCAAAGCTCATTCAAAGATCTACGATTAGTTATTAGGTGGAACTATAACAAACTAGTTTTAGGCCTAAAAAATCATTTAAGGCATTTTCAGAGGTCCAGAAGAAATTTTATCTTTTTTATTAATTTTTACTCATAATTTATTGTAGAGATGTTAAAACCAGTCATGGACACCATAAACACCTTTATTGTACTACCTTCTTTCATTACATGTCAATTTTTCAAAAATCTAAATCCCTTAAATTCATCAATGAGTTTCAATCAAAATTCATTAATAGACCTAGAGAGCTTTGACCATATCCATTCCAACTCTTGTGGATTTTTGCAGTTCATCGAAGTCCAAATATGTCCTCCTTTACTGTTTCAGGACTTTCATAGAAGTTATCAAAAGGATTTTAAACTTTCAGAACATTATGGTGTTGATATGAAAAGATCAACACCAATGTGGTGTTGGTCTTCTGGAACCTGCACCATTATAGTGTTGATGTTGTCACACACAGTGGTGCTGATTTTCAAAGATCAACACAATAGGGGTGATGATCTTTTCATACCAGTACCATAGTGTTATAAAAATTTAAAATCCTTTTGATCACTATTGGGAAGGTCTTGAAATAGTAAATGAGGGCACATTTAGACTCTGATGAATTGTAAAAACTAACGGGAGTTGGAATGTGTCCGATCAGAACTCTTTGAGTCCATCAATGAGTTCTAATCGAAAATCCATTGATGGATTTAAGGGATTTGGATTTCTAAAAACTTGTCATATAATGGAAGAGAGTAGTGTGTAGAAGGTAAATATGGTGAGAAACTCTAGTCCTAAGTTTTCTACAAGAAATTATAGCCCTGTGTCAATTGACATAAAGTTTAAAAATTTCTAAACCTTTTGAGCAATGTTGGAAATAATTTACGATGATAACGGAGGACACATTTAGATTCCTAGACACTATAAAAAAAATCTATAAGAGTTGGAATAGGTCTGATTGAAGTTATCTAACTCCATCAATGAGTTTTGACTGAAACCCATTAGCGGACCTAGATGACTTGAATTTATGAAAACTTACAGTGAAATAGAACTGTTAAGTGTGTATGAGGTATATATGATGTGCAATCATAATTCTAAGACCCGTAAGCGAAGTTATGATCATGTGATAATTGATACAACCACTAGTGTTGGATTTTTAAATCCAACACCACATTCAAATCAAACACAATACACTGTGGTGTTAGATTTGAAAATCCAATACCACTATGGTACTGGATTCAGTGATGTTAAAATATTAATTTAATATAAATTCTAAAATTTTAAGATTATCAAGATTTTTTTCATGAAAATCTTTAATAAAATAATTAATATTTTATTTTATTATTTATTTTTATTAATTTATTTTATTCTTATTCGTTTGTAATTAGATATTAAACAATAGAATTTTGATTTTTAAATTTTTTTATTAACCATCTTATATATATATTTTTAATTTTTTATTAAAAATTTAAAAATAAAAATAAAAATAAAAATGGATAAAATTAAAGGACTATTTTGAGTTTAATGATTAATTTTTTTAAAAATCAAATAATTAATATATTTTATATGAAAATCTTTGATAATATAATTAAGCTTTTATTTTTTATCTTAGTCAGTTCAGTTTAAATAAGAAAAATCAATATGCAAATTGAAAGAGAAAAGATGAGAGATATTTACATGCATCTAAATCCAAAAATTATTTTTTTTTTATCAATTGTGGCTTGGATGCTTTAGAAAAAGATAATGGATGAACTATTGACAGGAGGGATATAATAGGAAATATGTGCACTTTTTAAGAATTCTAAAAGTATGGTGTGCCTTTTGGATATTCTAAAAGTTTAGATGTGCCCTTGGGCAATTACCATAGTTTATTTTATGGTCAACACTAATTAATATTATATTGTAGCAGTTATGAATCGTATAGTTAAAATATAGATAGTTTATTTTCTAGTCAATACTGATTAATATTATATTATACCGATTATAAGATCATGCTGCTGCATAGTTATCACAGTCATCTCTAATCAACATTAATCAATATTATACTATAACAATTATAAATTGTAGTTGCTATAAAATAGGCAGTTTATTTCTGATCAATATTATGTTGTATCAACTACATGATCGTAGTTGTTACAATTGTAACAGTTATATGGAATCATAACTGCTAAAATTATATAGCAATTATGATATCAAAATTGCTATAACATCATTAAAAGTAAATGTATTTTGGGAAATAAAAATAGATTGAGATGGAATGAGGTATTATTTTGAAAAATATGAAAAAGAAGTTTCCTTTTGATGATTCTAATAAAAAGAGGTATTAATTTTTGCTAAAGAATCTATGAGTTGTAGATAATGAATAACCACGGCTAGTACTAGAGATTTTGGGTCGTAGATAATGAACAACCATGACTAATACTAGAGGTTTTATTTAAAAGTTTCATCGGATCTATGTTAATACTAGTGGTTTTACTTAAAAGTTCCATGTAGGAGGTTTAAGAGATTAATACCCTTAATTTTACTAAATTTTATATAGATGAATTTATCTCTAGTTGATATAGAGAGACAATGTAATGTAAAAATTTTATTAAGAGATAACAATTGATTCTCGTTATTAAATAGAATGATTAATCTTCACACTTAGAAAAGAAGAGATAAGTTTAGCTGGTTTAATTTTCCTTCCCATCTAGTGCCCCATGGCTTAATTCTATATGAAGAAAAATCACAAACTTTGAAGACAAAAGAGTAACTTTTTTTGATAATCCAAATATTTAAATCCTTACAAACCTAACTAATTTTGGAGATGGATGAGCGTCATAGATGGAATTTGAACGTGAATGTTTGGTTAATATATTGAACATCTTACCGCTACATAAGGGGCAAAGTAACACCTTTTTAGTTTTTGTTATTGGCGGTAATTAAGGATGATATGTTGCTTAATCAAAATAAAATATTGTATGCATTTTAAAAAAGCTGTTATCAAATTTGACAATTTACATAGAAACTTTCATTTTTTTTTTGGCTTCGAATGCTCTATAAATGAATTCATCAAATTATTATGTTAATGCTAAGTTGTTTCCTGGAGAAACATATTACAGTGTTTGACTGTAACATCTCGATAAGAATATGCTACATCTTCAAAAGAACCACACCATATGTTGGATAAGAATAAATATTATAGAAATAGTATTTGTTTTAGATTTGAAATATTGAATAGATACAATAATTAAAAGAAGAATTAATCTTTAATGTTTACAAGAGATACAATAAGTTGAGAGAAAGCAAAAATAATAGAGAATTCAAAGTTTAAGTTATGATACACCAGAAGAAGTAAAATAAGAAATGGAATAAATATTATCATAAATAGTTCGTTAAAAGATAAAATGATAAGAGAAGTTAGAAAGAGGATAAGATTATAACTCTCAAGATAGTAGTGACAAAATAAATTATTAATGTAATTAGCATATATGTACCTCAAGTAAAATTAGATGAAGAAATCAATAAATCTAGGTTTTGTAAAGACCTAGGTGAGGTAATATAAAAAATTTCACTAAATGAAATAATTTTAATAATAGGAAGAGATCCAAATCAGCGTATAGGAGTGAGAAATAATAAATATGATAGGGTACATGAGAGTTATAATTTTAGAACAAGAAATAAAGAAAAAAAACTACATTAGATTTTGTGATAACATATGAAATTATAATAGTTAATATATTTTTTATAAAAAGATAGAAGAACATTTGGTTATGTTTAAAAGAAAGAATAATAAGTGACAAATTGAGTTCTTATGGTTAAGAAGAAGGATAAAAAAATTTATAAAGATTACAAAGTCATCCCTAGAAAAATTTAAATACCCAACATAGATTAGTAGTGTTAGATATGCACTTCAAATATAATATCAATAGAAGAAAAATATGGACAACTCTTAGAATCAAGTGGTGGAAGTTAAAGGATGAGAAATAAAATATATTTAAAGAGAGGGTATGAGTATTAAAGTTGAAAATGATAACTAAGAGTATACTCGGTGAGTCAAAAAAATATATCTCATCAAATAAAGAATCTTGATTGTGGAATGAGAAAGTAAAGGAAAAATGATTAGCATATAAATCATTATATACTTGTAAGAAAGAGAAAAACTTTAAAAAAAATATGTAGTAGCTAAGAAAGAGACCAAAAAAGTGATAAGTGAACCCCATAGAACTTTTGAACGTTTATATCGACAGTTGGATACAAAAGAAGGGGAAGAAAATATCTATAGAATAACTAAAATGAGAGAAAGAAAAATATGAGATTTTAACTAAATAAGAAGCATTAAAAATGAATGTAATAGGGCACTGGTGAATAATGTTGAAATGAAAGAACAATGAAAGAGGTATTTTTATCAACTTTTTAATAAAGGTTTAAGTGATTAACTAACTTAGGTAATTTAAATATATTAGAGGAGTATAGAAATTTAAACTTTCATCACAGAATTCAAACTTTAGAAGTAGAATATGCTTCAAATGAGATGCAAAATGGAAAAGTAATTGGACTAAATGATATTCTGATAGAGGTATGAAATTATCTATGGAAGTAAGGTATTGAATGACTTACAAAATTATTTAATATGATGTTGAAAATAAAAAAAATCTAATCAATGGTGGATAAGTACTCTAGTCCTCATAGATAAAATTGAAGAAGATGTATAAATTGTGCAAATTATAGGAGTCTTAAGCTAATGAGTCATACTATAAAATTTTAGAAAAGAGTAATTAAAAAAAGACTAATGAAATGAACTACAATGATCGAAAATTAATTTGGATTTATGGCTAGTAGGTCAACAATAAAAACCATATATTTTCTTAGGCAACTAATTAAAAAATAATCGGAATAGAAGCAAAACTTACACATGATATTCGTTCACTTAGAAAAAGCTTATGATAGAGTCATGAGAAAAATCATATAGAGAATTCTAACAAAATATTAGCACAATATATATTGAAATAATTAAGAATATGTATGAGGATGTAATGATAAGACTGAAAATTCTAGACAGATTAATTGAAGTATTTTATATAAAGATAGAGTTACATAAAAAAGCAGCTCTAAGTCCTTATTTTTTATACTAATCATGAATGAACTCACTCATTAGACACATCCAAGACACGTTAACATGGTGCATGTTATTTGGATATTATTTGATAAATGAGATACGTAAAGGAGTCAATTTTAAATTTGAATCTTGACAAAAAATGCTAGAAATGAAAAGTTTTAGATTTAGTAGATTAAAGATAAAATATATGAAATTTAAGTTTAGTGATATTAAACATAATAAGATAATTATTAAGATAGAAAATATCTAAGTTATCTATAATAGAGAGTTTTAATTATTTAAAATAATTTTTACAAAAGGTTGGAGGGGTTGAGAAAATATCTTATATAGAATACAAGTAAGATGATTAAAAATGCAAGAGAGCCTCAAGAGTTTTTTGTGATCATAAAATATTTCTAAAATTTAACGGGAAGTTTTATAAAATGGTGGTTAGATTTGTTGTGTTACATAAAGTTGAATGTTGGTTATAACTTAAACACACGGACAGAAGATGAGAGTCGTAAAGATGAGTATGAGGATGTTAAGACGGATGTACGGACACACAAGGATAGACAAGATAAAAATGAAAATATTAGAATGAAAGTCAGAGATTTCACTTATTGAAGAAAAACTTCGAGAGATATGTTTAATATAATATGAATATCTATTTAGATGATCAATAAATGCTCGAGTAAGACGACATGAAATTATATCAAATACACAAATTAAATGAGAAAGATAAAGATTAAAAAATATAATAATAATAATATAATAAAATTTTATTTTAATATATATAAATAATATAGTAGGGTATATAACCTAATGACGTAAAATGATCCATATAATTGATCCCACTAGTATAGCTGTCAATTTGGGTTAGGCTCGCCGGATTAGCCCGCCCTGCCAAGTAATTTAGGCAGGTTGGGTTGAAATTTTATCAATCCATTTTAAGATGGATTTAGATGGATTGATCCGCCTAGGCTAGCGATCCGCATAGATTGGCCCGCGGGTTAGAAAGTTTATTAATTTATTTTAAAATTTAAAATTAAAGTAGAAAACTCAATGAATTAGTGAGTTTCATCTGTCTAAAGTATAATTCAAGTTTAAAATTTTTAACTTGATCAATTTAAACTATAATCCAAACTTAAAATTTTTAATATTTTTAATATTTTTTATTTTTTAACAGATCCGTGGATTGGCCCGCCTAACCCGTAACCTACTTTGGATTGGGTTGGGTTGGAGATTTTCAAACCTGCCAAGTTAGTGGGTGGGCTCGCTTTGCCCCGTCGTATGATGGATTTTTAGTGAATTGGTCCACCTAACCATTGGTTGACTTGTTTGACAGTTCTACCCACTAGGTATAAGACTTAATTGTTATTGTATAATAATAGTGTATTAGTTTAAAGTGATTTTTTAGCAATATAAAATGATTTTTATTAAGTTTAAGAAATTATAATTAACATACTAAAACAATTATATAAAAATGTTTTATGTAATTATTAATTGGTTACTATAATAATTTTAAAATAAAAAATTTTTTATATAAAAATATACTTATCAATAAATTTACAACAGATCAAAAGCCTTTTGATGATTTATAAAAGGGTGCATATAGATTGAACAATTTTTAAATCACATACCATATTTTGAAAATGATTAAAGAACACACTAATTTACAGTGACCTTTCCATTTTATCCCTCCCGCCAACATTAACTTTTTAGATGTTAGTTTTCAAAGCATGTCACATTTAGAAGATTAAATATACAAATTATTTTTATGATTGAGATATATACAATCTCAACATCTCTCTATTAAATATAAATATTATTTTTGTAAATTGATTGCATGCAATCTCAACATCTTTCTCTATTTGTCTCTCCACTCGTGGAAAGTAAATCTCTTTCCTTTCCTCTTTCATTTGTAGATTTATATAACTCAAATTTATTTATTTTTAATTAAACTATTAAAATCAAAATTAAGATTTGATATCAAATCTATCTTCTTCAAATTCTATTCTATCATATAATTGTAAATGGATTTTGATTAAAATCCACTAATCGAATTAGAGAGCTTTGATTGTACTAGTTTTAAATTTTATGAATTTCTAAAGTGCTAAGGAGTTCAAATATATTATTCTTTATTATTTTGAGACTTTTCTAATAGTGTCAAAGAGAAAATCTTTAGCTAAAAGTTTGAATTAAAAATTAACATAATATTGAAGTACTTTTTAAAGGGTCTGAAATAAATAATAAAAAGAAAAAATATTGAGATTATATACGTTCAAATCATATAAATAATTTTGATAATTAATAATTTAAATATAATATATTTTAAAAAATTGAGTATGAAAAATTAATACTGACTGAAGGGATAAGAAGATGAGATCGTCATGAATCAATGCACTTTTTGATATTTTAAAATAGTATACGTTTGAGAATTTTCTAACTTTACGTGCGTCTTTTGAAAAATCGCCGAAAGTCTTTTGACCATCCAAACAAAATCAGATTCTCCCCGCTTCTATAAATATCATATCCATCCTCTTTCCGCTTCAGTGTAAATCACCATCTTCATCTTCATCTTCATCTTCATCATCATCACGCCTGCGTGCATGCTCTATCGACCTCATCGCACATGTCAAATCTTCTTCACTAGGCCTCCCTCAGCACACCATGGACCTCGCTGCCTCCCTGCCCTACGTTTTTTCCTTTGACCAGAAACGCTCGACTCTCCACCAAGAAAAGACCAGACAGGACCATACTCACATACAGCCTTCCTCTGCAATCATTCAGGGCAAACTGCTCATCATTACCTCAACACGCGCTTTGAGCCACTCCCTCCCTCCCTCCTTTTGCCATTGTCTTTTTCTTGCAGTTGGCGGAGCCATGAAGCGTCCCCCTGCGTAAAACCTTTGTCTCCAACGGCTACTTCTCTCTCTCTCTCTTTTTCCTGCCGCATCTCTCTCTTTATGGCGCGGTGTCACGTAACGTTAAAGGACTGCCTGCCACCTCTGCTTCGGCCCTGCACTGCTCGGACTCTGCAAGCAAGCTGTTCACTGGCCACTGGTCACTGATCGCGGCAGAAGCCTTTATCGCAAGTGCTCCCTTCCTCACCTACTGCTCCGTAGCATTTACTCCCTCTGGCCCCCGTATTCTACGCGCCTCAAAACCTCACCTACTGCTCCGTAGCATTTACATCCTCTGGCCCCTGTATCCTACGCGCCTCAAACCTCAAAGCCAAAGTCGGCGTCTTTCTCTCGGGAGTTCGCCTCATGGAGCGGCTGTGCGCAGTGGCGGCGATTGTGGTGGCCGTGGCGGCGATGGTGGAGGGGTTTCCGGGCGAGGACTTGGTGGAGGGGTTGCCTGGCCAGCCGAGGGTGGGGTTCAGGCAGTTCGCGGGGTACGTGGAGGTGGACGCGCAGGCAGGGAGGAGCCTGTTCTACTACTTCGCCGAGGCCGACGGCGACGCCGACAAGAAGCCTCTCGCTCTTTGGCTCAACGGAGGTTTGCGTCTCTCTCCCTCTCCTGTCAAAATCTAATCTTTGTGCCATTATTGTTTGTTTCCCTCATTGTTTTGCTCCATTTGATCTCTCATGGCACTCGATCTTTATTGCCCTTCATCTGAATAAAGATGAACACGGTTGTTCATTTGAAGGAGTGTCAAGGGCTAAAGCTTTACTAGTTTATTAATCACTGTTGCATTGCTTGTGAAAGCATACTTTATGAGCCTACACTGCTTGGTTGGCCTATCACTTGCTTGGTTTTTCTCAAAAGAAAAAGCAAGCTGCTTTCTCTTTACTTTCGTTATCAAGAAATCTAGTCCCTTAGTAGATTAATTGCATCCCAAATGTCATGCATTGTTTGATATTTTTGGATGATTTTTATTATTTAAAGATTCATGCACATTTTCAAAGTTTCTAGACAGGCATTCTTGTTTGCTCCCTTGTTTTTACATGAAAGTAATGTTTCGGTTGAAAATGAAACGACTATATCGCTTAGCAGTTCAAATTAAGAAATCTGAAAGTAAAGAGAAAGCATCTCTAGTTTATTTGAGAATCATCTCTAGTTTTTACTATATAACTAAATATGGATGCAACAACTCTGCCCGACTAAGTAATAAAAGTAACATCATAGTTGATTGTGTTTGCCTCTAACATACTATGTACTAGGTAACTTCAACGTGGTGTGTCAAAGACAAACACGATTTGGTCTCACAACTTTGACCCATTATAGAATCTAACTCCTAGATAGAGCTTCTAAGGAAGTCACCCATCCCATAATTACTCAACACTAAGCATAGTTAACTACAAAGTCTTATGAAAATATTTTATCCTTGCAAGTACAAAACTAATAAATAAAGTTAGTGGTTAAAAAAGCTTTTTGTGTTTGTTAATATAAGAGATATAAATACAATCGAAAAGCAAGCACATAAAGATACAACAATAACAATCAAACTTTTACCATACTATATGGAGTAGAATATATGGATCCTCCTACGTCATTAGGCTAACAAACAC
>JBBMKF010000059.1:4085213-4108329 GCA_037834155.1 Curcuma caesia
AGTTCCACGGTCCCTGTGGATTCGATCTTTTTATTACTTGGCGATATTCCGTGCACTTGCGGAAGCACATCAAGTTTATTCTTAATATTAAATTTGATAATATTTTATGGATATTTATGCGTATGTAACACTTTTTATGATAAATTATGCATGGTTTTTGGAGTATGCTCCAATCCAGAAACCATACAATAATGAAGGACCACGGATAAACAAGTAGAGGAATATTCCTTCATATATTAGGAGGTGAGGATCTTGTTCGATTGAGTTTCACCTGAAGAAGCAAATAGTGAAGATTGTCATCTAATTTAGATTAATATGTCATTTCTAAGATTTATTTTTATGATTTGATAGGTTATGATTGAATTAATCCCTACCAAATATGAAAATACATTGGTTGAGAACATTGATTTCGTTGATGATACTCCACGTCCAATGGAGACATCACAATTAGATAGCATAGAAGCTAGATGCCAAAGTAATAATGAATGTGGTAACTATATCATTCAAGCAAACCGAATCAACTAATATTGAAGAACATGCAACTAAATGTAAGGGAGAAAGAATTACTCAAAATAATAGGAAATAAAGGGATAGGCTAAATCAAGCGATCCTATAGTCAGTTGTCATTCTGAATCAGTGGCTTTTGCAACAAGGAGTAGGAGAGGGTGTGACCAAAGACGCTATGATTACAGGGATACTCCAATTGATAGTCCATTGCGGCTCCAACTTTTATCTAAGAGTAAGCAGAGCAAGATACAAATCTACTAGCCTACGAAGAACATCATAGCAGAAGGAGATGGTGAAACATTTATAAAAGAACAAGAAGATATTGTGGACAAAGGAAAAGGAAAAATTGATGGGATGATATGGAAGAAGAAAGAGGGACTCTCTTAATTATCGAAGGCAATTTTGAAGAAGAGGAGGAGAAGGATGCAACAAGGATTGCCCAACTTAACAAAATGAGAAAACAAGCCATTACCGAGTGTATTTGCACATAAATTAATTTTAATCATTTGATTAAAATTATTAATTAAATTTATTTTATGTTTATGGTGGTTGTATGTCAAGAAGCAAGTTAAGACTTCGAAGAAGGAAACATAAGACGAAGATGTGACTTACTTGTTAAAACATTTGGAGAAGCTAAAGTATGGTAATCTAAATTACATAGTTTATTCAATTAAGTGAAAAATTAAGATAATTATCTGGTTCTTTAATTTATTTTCTTGATTTATAATAATTGATTTACTTTGCAGGTTTACAACTAAAATATTTTAGGAGGAACGAACTTTTAGTTTAACTATGCCTCCTTCTTATCTGGTGTGAATGGAGAGGTTTTTACAATAGGGGAATTAATTGACACCTATTATATTATTCTATTTAGGGGGGCATCATCGTCTGGTAGATCATATAATAAATCTTTTATCGTTCAACCTTCTTCACTATAAAAAATTTAAATGATTTACGAATATATAATATTATAATATATTTTATTATTTGGTTAAATATATATGTCTTTGCATATTTGCAGTCAACATTAAAATCCTCAAGAAAGTCTGCCATGTAACAAGTGATAAAAACATATATGGAAGATGGAGGGTTTAAGTATATTTTTATATCTTTGACTACTGATCGAGCACACTTTCACTTATTGTTAGCCGTCGACACTAAAGCGATGACTTTTAAGCATTACAATTCTTTTGCAAGTGGTGTAATTTAAATTTTGATTTTGAAGTAGCAATGAGCATTTAATAATCATGTATATGTTAGTATTGTAGTATAAATTCCAGTTGATGACTATTTGATAGTCCAGTTCATTCTTACAAGTATCAAAATTAAAATAATATACTTGTAAGAAACTTGTTGTAATTCATCCTTATTTAGAAAATCATCATCCCTTGGATTAATGGGTCACTCTCACAGTAGAATATTCATAACAAGAATTCAAGTAAAGGAGAAACAGTATGAATTTAAAATTTTATATTAAATATTGAATACTAAAATTGCTTATGTTATTTACAATGTTGACTGTGCTTTCTTTGTGATGCAATATATTTAATGTTTGCTATATGATATGAAGATGAACTTCAAATAAGCACATGGAAAAAATTTAGAATTGATGTACTAGTATCAATTTTGAGGGGCAGGTCTTGCAAAAAATTGGATTAATTATCCATACTGTTGCAAGAAAAATAGTTGGGTAGGAAATGTAAAGCTACAATTGTTTAGTGTTGTTACTTTTATATATATTCAATTCACAAATTATATTTAATCCTAATGTATGTAGTATATGTAGTATTGATTGTATAATAGACGATGTTATCTATGGTATAAGTATATACTGAATGGTCACAGGAATAACTTGATTGCCTAGCCAAATAGAAATCATCATAATGTCCAAATTGGCATGGAACAATGCAGCTGTGAATACCATCATGTAAACCAAACCGAGCAAGTTTGAAACTGGAAATGATTATCTTGTTCCAGAGTTTGTGCCAAATGGCACGGGACCAAAACTTAGTTTACATTACTCAGATTTAATACTTCACACCATATCTACGTTCTACATACTCAACCCTTCCTAGTGGTTGCAGGTTTGTAGAAATCCAAATAGCCTAGGTTCATTAGTGGGTTTCAATCTGATCGACCTAGACAGGTTAGATCATATCCATTTCAAGTTCCTTTTGTTCCTGAGGTTGCATGGAGTCTACTAGTGCCCTCCATTCCCTATTTTTGCTTGTCCGCAGGTGTTCCATTGTTATACAACCTCTCAACCAAAATGTGGCCCTAGTATCTTGGAGATCATGCCCACGTTGGGTCTGGTCTAGGATCAGACTAGACCCGTGGTAGTGCTGATCTACCGACATCAGGCCCACGTTGTTCCTTAATCAGAACCAATGTTTAACATCATATCTACCAAAAGTCTAAAAACCTTTGATATTCATGACTTGGGTATAAAAAGAGTTTTTCTTTCCAAGAGTCATGTTGGATGATCATCTTCTTCCCTCTTCTTTCTCTTGGCCAAAACTACACTAAGGGGTTGCTAGCACAATCCAAAATTTTTTCAAAAAGTGAGTGTTAGTGTGGATAAGCATAGAGGCACAGACACTTAAATGTACAAGAGACTGACAAACTTTGAACGAGTGGGATAAGCGAAGGGCACGCAATAAAGATATATCCTATTAGATAGGATTTTGTAGATCTAACTTGTATGAGTTTTCTTTTGCATAGATCGCTCAAGGGATCCTTTTTCCACTGTGATTTATTGTTTTATCGCATAGGATTCCCTACACAGACTAGACCTGTGGTAGTGCTGATCTCCTGACATCAGGCTCACATTGTTCCTTGATTAGAACCTAGGGTTGACATTATATCTACCTTCTCATCGCTCAACCCTTCCTAGTGGTTGCAAGTTTATAGAAATCCAAATAATGTAGCTCCATCAGTGAATTCGATCAAAATCCATCGATCGACATAGACAGGTCAGATCAGACCTATTTCAGGTCCTTTGTGTTCCTTAGACTGCAAGGAGTCCAACGATGCTATCCATTCCCTATTTCTATCTCCCCACAAGTGCTCAACTGTTATGCAACCTCTCAAGTAGAACGTGGTAGTTATCAAAGTTACAATGTTAGAATCAAGTGGTGTCGTAATTCAAAAACAAGCAACGATATTACGTTGTGCATACTAGATTTTCATAATTGATAACTAGGTTTTAATCGAAACCCACTGATGGACCTAGACCATTTGGATTTATGAATACTTACTGTTAAGGCCCATAAAGGCCCATATACCCTGTTATCTATATATAGTTGTCTATACCTATTGTATTCTTATGCTTTTGATATACATGTAACACTTGCAACCACTATGAAGGGTTGAGCGAGGAGAAGGTACATATAGTGTCAAATCTTGATTTTGAGCAACAACCAATATGAGTCTAGTGGGGAGATCAACACTACCACGATAAGGCGCTGCGTGGGCCTGGTCTCCCTAAGACAAGACCATATTCTAACTGAAAGTTAATATAATAGTAGAGCACCTTTGGAGAGACAGAAATAGGCAATGGAGGGCACCGTTTGACTCTTTGCAGTTTTGGAAACCCATGGGACTTGAATGGATGTCATCATACCTGTATAAGTCGATCAATGGATTTTGACTGAAACTCACTAATGTATCTAGGATATTTGGAATTTTGCAACCTTGGAACCACTAGGAAAGGTTGAGCAAGGAGAAGGTACAGATGATGTCAAATATTGATTCTAAGCAACAAACACATGGGCATGGTGTCAAGAGATTAACACTACCTCGAACCTGGTCTAGGTGGATCTCCCGGAGACCAAGCCTACATTGTTTGTTGCTCAGAAAGTTAGCATAATCATGGAACACCTCCGGAGCCCGAAATAAGTAACAGAGGACATCATATTGAAGGTGTTGTTCGATAAATTTTGCCCATATAGCGATGAACAACAAAACACCATTTATGCACATTGTATTTTTACACCATTTATACACGTATTTTTACACATTACAGATCAATTTTACAAATAGTAGCAAATATTATATATGCATCTTTATATGTCTACTTCTATACTATTCAATTTTGCTTCAAATTTTTCTTTCAACACCATGTTCTTTAATGTTGATGTTCTTCAATGTCGTGGTCTTTCGATGCTACCTCTTCAATGCCTTACGATAATACTTCCGTTTTCTATTTACTCTTTTGCAATTCCATCAAACTCCACGTTCGTGATGATGTTACATTTATAACAGCAGAAAAAGATATGTAAGCACAAAGCTCAATGTTACGCAATGGAGAGAGAGGATGAGAGAATGTGAGAGAATGATGAGATCATATCCATTCGAATTATAAAATTTACTTTTAAATTAGATTTTTTGATAATGTGATTTGGATGTATTGAAAATCTATGTGTGAAAAGATGAGAAAGATTAAACGGAAAATCCATTGTAAATTAATGTGTCATTTGATTATTTTTAAAGTATGATACGGGATTGAAAAATTATCAAAATCGATAAAAAATCGAATAAAAAATATATATCTAAGGAAGATTCCATCCTTTGCGGCCAAACCACCCAACTTTTACCCAATGTTTACCGGTATCTTAGAGCTCGTGGGCCCGAGCTGGTCCCGGTAATTGCTGTCGCAGTTAGTTAATAACTTCCTGGTACATGTTTGAGTTATTTGAGAAGGGTAATGTCTCCCGCGTCATTACTTTCGGGGCTGCGCGCCGGCAGGGGTTTTAAATGGGGGCGCTGTGGCTGATACCTTGTTGCTCATTGGAGCTCTCAGTGGGGTAAAAAGGCCAACGTGACTCGTTCCACGCGGCTTCACGCGGGTGAGTTGCCCGCTGCTCTGCTCGCTTTCCTTCCGTTCTTCGCGTGTTGTCGGCGACTCGATCCCTTATCCTTGTTCTGGCAGCGATCGCTTGGGATTCTGCTGCCGAGCAGATCGAAATTCCTCGAAGATGCCGGCGTGGTGGAAGGGAAAGTTTAAGTGCAAGTCCAATTCGACCTCCAGCCCGCGAACGAAGGAGCCGGGGACGCTTGAAGACAAGATTGAGGCGACGAGGCGCGGAACCAAGGAGAAAGGTAGTAGCTTTGGCGAGGCTCTCGTCTCTAGTAAGAGTGGCGACCCTCCCCTTGGCGGCGGCGGCGCAGGCGGCGCCAGCGCCAGCGCCAGCGCCAGGGGAGTGGGTGGAGCTGGGATGGGATTCATGTGCGGCCATCCGCTGCCGCTTCCTTCAAGGATCTCTTCTCAGGGCCTGCCTACGGGGTCAGCATCGTCTTCGGCGTCGGAGTCTAGTAACAGCTCCTCCGGGTCGTCGGATGAGAGGCCGGATCTCGAGTCCTACAGGTATTTTTTTTAGTTCCTTGTCGCCTATTAGAGATTTGGCTGGATTTCTTTTGTTGCAGTGCGAAAAAGTTGATTGCCTTAGGGGATCTCTCTTTGATCTTGAATTTTTGCAAATTTTGTTCTAAAGATATGATTTCTGGGTTAAATTCTCAAATATCATCCATCAAAAGAAAAATCTTGTTATTAACCAATGAGATGCTTCAACTCACTGGTCTTGCGTTCTCCCCCAATTTAACCAGTGCCCTCTTTTTGCTCATGCAGTCTAATGAAATGCTTCCTAACCAGATCATTCTCTTCCTCTCATGAATCTCTGCCTTCAATGGGAAAAATCATGGTTTGTCACCAGCAGTTTGAGTGCCTAAGATTTACTTTGCTTTCTTTTTGTAGGTGTTTTGACCGTATCAACATAACGGGAGGCAGAAATGAAGTGCAAAGGCAGGAACACATGGCTGAAGGCAGGCAAGTCTTCACCTGCAGTCCAGTTTCAGAACATCCTGTTGGTGAAAATGCTTATTCTCATGCTCAAACTTCGACAGAGACCATATTCAGTAGAAGGACTGCAAATCCTTCCCCTGGCCTGAAAGGGTCTCGTTTTTCTACTTCACCTGTGCATCCCGGTTCATTTGGTTTATCCCCAACATCCCCAACCCGTTGGCAAGATAATTTGCCCAGCCCACCTCATCCCCTACCTCTTCCGCCAAGCTCTCCGAGCGGTTCTCATTCTCTGTCTTCTTCCTCTTCACGATCTCCAAAGACACAGTGGAAGAAAGGGAAATTGCTCGGCAGGGGTACTTTTGGTCATGTCTATCTTGGATTCAACAGGTACCTTCTTCTTTACTATCTTACTATATATTGGATAAACTAAATCCTGTGATGTTCATCGAATTCCCGTGTTATGGCTATTAGTAAACACCTATTTACATACTTCATAAGTAATTGAGTTATCCATTGTTGCTGCTCCAGTGAGAGTGGTCAGATGTGTGCCATCAAAGAGGTCAAAGATATTTTTGACGATGCAAATTCCAAGGAATCTCTAAAACAACTAAACCAGGCAATCTTCTAATCTTTTCATTTTGTCTCATAAGATATCTTCTCTTCTTTTTCTCATGATCGAAGTATGCACTTGTCATTTTGTATATATGATATATCTGCTAGTCATGAAATGAGGAAAATAATTTGAATCCTTTGGTCACAATCACAGGAAATAGCTTTACTTAGTCAGCTCTCACATCCCAATATTGTGCGGTACTATGGCAGTGAGCTGGTAAGTTCACTATTTCACTAGGTGGCTTGTGACCTGTATGAATTTCGTTATTCTCGACAACAATAGCATGAATGAACCAGTACCGGTTTGGATTTAAAACTGTATCCAGTTTTGGTTAGTTTTACTCTTTCAAAGTTGTTATTACACGAGTCATAAGGATCTGTTTTAACATCTATTTTGCAGGTTGAAGACACACTATCTGTTTATCTTGAGTATGTCTATGGGGGTTCTATACACAAGATACTTCAAGAATATGGTGCTTTTGGGGAAACATTAATTCGCAACTACACAGCTCAAGTACTTTCTGGACTTGCCTACTTACATGGGAGGAATACTGTACACAGGTACTTGGCCACTTATGTTTCGTGTCACATGTATTGCTGATAAACTGTCTTGTGTGTTTTCCCCTCTTCTATAGTCCATGAAATGAAACCTAATCTTGCAGAGATATTAAAGGGGCAAACATACTGGTAGATCCTAATGGTGAAATCAAACTGGCTGATTTTGGCATGGCTAAACATGTAAGTTTCTTGTTAATATCTCGCTTGTAGATTTCGTAAAATTGACATGGACTACTGCTATTATTAGCTAGGGAAGTCATTTGTGAATCACAAACTCTCTGTTACTTGGTGTATTACTAACTCCATTGGCATAAACAAACTTTGGCAAATTCCTAAAAGACGCACTCTAAGTTTGAGAATGCCGAAGTTTTATTTTCCCCAAAAGGCGCACTTGATTCCCATTTTACCCCTACACTTGCTTGCTGACTTTTTCTTTCTCTTTCCTCTCTTATTTGCATGTAGCATTTAATATTTTTTCCTCTCTATTTTGCACGCAACACCATTCCTTTCTTCTTTACCCTTTTAGATTAAATTAAATTTTAATTTAAACTTTAATTGGCATAGATAATCCTTTAAATTTATTTATTTTTAATTGTAATTTTAATTTTAAAACTTTAATAAAAAATTAAAAATATAAAAGAAAATTAATAAAACATTCAAAATATCTTTTTTATATTCTTTAATATCTAATTATAAAAGAATAAAATAAATAAAATAAATAAAATAAATAAACTAATTTTATTAATAAAAATAAAAAAATAGAATAAAAAATTGCTTTGGTGCTGGTCTTCAGAAACCAACACCACAGCTTAAATACCAACATCATTGTGGTGTTGATTTTCGAAGACCAGTACAACAGTGTTTTAAAAGTTACAAATCGTTTTGAACACTAGTGGGAAGACTTTAAAAAAGAAAACGAGAGTTTATTTGGACTCGGGTTCACATAATAAATTCATAGGAGTTGGAATGAGTCCGATCGGAGCTGTTTAGGTCTATCAATAGATTTTGATCAAAATCCATTGATGAACCTAAGAGATTTAGATTTATGAAAACTTACAATGAGATGGAAGAGGTGAGCATGCAGAAGAGAGATATAGTTAGAAATCCTAATCTTGAGTTTACTACGCGAAGTTATAAGCCTGTGTCAATTAGCACAAATTCTGAAGCTTTCTAAACTTTTTGAGTAATATTGGGAATCCTTTATAATGATAACAGAGGACACTCTTGGACTCCAAGGCACTGCAGAAACCTACAGGAGTTGGAATGAGCCCGATTAGATCTCTCTAGGTCCGTAAATGAGTTTTGATCGAAATTCATTTATGAATCTAGACAACTTGGATTTTTAAAATTTTATAATGAGATGGAAATGTGGAGTGTGTAGATGGTAGATATGATGAGAAATTTTGGTTCTGAGTCTCCTACACCAAGTCATAGTCCCGTGTCAATTGCCACAAAGTCTGAAACTTTCTAAACCTTTTGAACAATGTTGAGAATCATTTATGATGATAACGGAGGGCACCCTTGGACCCCAAGGCACTGTAGAAATCTATAGAAGTTGGAATGAACCTGATTAGAGTTCTCTAAGTCCCTTAATGGATCTTGATCGAAATCTATTGATGGACCTAAAATTTTGAATTTTGAAATTTTGTAATGAGATAGAAGAAATGTGTGTGTAGAAGGTATATATGGTGTCCAATCTTGGTTATAATACACGTAGGCGAAGTTATAATCCCGTGTCAACTAGCATAGACTGTGGTGTTGATTTTCGAAGACTAACACCACTATGGTGCTGATCTTCAGAAACTAGCATCGCAGTATTCTGAAAGTTTCAAATTATTTTAAACACTATTAGGAGGGTTGTAAACAGTAAAAGAGAGTTTATTTGGACTCAGATTTACTTAATAAACCCACAGGAGTTGGAATGAGTTCGATTGAAGATCTCTAGGTCTATGAGTTTTAACTGAAACTCATTGATGATCTAGATGACTTAGATTTTTGAAAATTGATATGTAATGGAAGAGGGTAGTATAGTGAAGTTATGTATGGTGTCCTATCCTGGTTCTGACATTCCTACGATAAGTTATGTGTATGTGTCAATTGCCTTAAAATCTGAAATTTTTAAAACTTTCTGATCATTGTTGTTAATGACTTCAAATTGATATCTTTGGACACATAGACTTTGGGGAATTTTAGAAAACTGTAGTAATTGGAATGGATCCGATCGGAGCTTTTTTAGGTCCATCAATGTGTTTTGGTGAAAATCCATTAATGAACCTAGAGGTTTTGGATTTCTGAAAATTTATCATAAAATGGGGTGTTTATGACTGGTTCTGATATCTCTACGATAAGTTAGGGATAAAAATTAATTAAAAAAATAAAATTTCTTTTGAACCTTCGAAAAGGCCTTAAATAATATTTTTTTGGAGTTGAAACATAGGTTCCACCCTTGTAGTTCATTGAATGAGTTTCGATTGACGCCTAGAATGTCTCATTCTAATATCCAAGTTAAAAAGTTATGATCTCTGAAAGTAGACATTTAACACATACACAACTTATCATAGCAATGTCAGAACTAGGCATGAATACCATATATACCTCCTATATACTTACATCTTCCATCTCATGGAAAAATTTTAAAAATCCAAGTACCATAGGTCCATTGATATGTTTCGACTAAAACACATTGATGAACCTAAAAAGCTCTGATTGAACCCATTCCAACTCATGTGAATTTATTAGGTGAACCTAAGTCCAAATAAGTCTCTTTTACTATTTTAATCCTCTCCCAATAGTGCTCAAAACGATTTGAAATAGAACTCTGATTGGGCTCATTCCAATTCTTGTAGATTTTTACAGTGCCCTGGAGTACAAGGGTGTCCTCTGTTATTATTATAAACGATTCCAACATTGCTCAAAAGATTTAGAAAGTTTTAGACTTTGTGTCAATTGACACAGGCCTATAGCTTTGTGTAGGAGACTCAAGATTAATATTTCTCACCATATCTACCTTCTACACATTCCACACTTCCATCTCATTGCATAATTTCAAAAATATATGTCGTCTAGGTTCATCAATGGATTTTGGTGGACTTAGAGAGTTTTGATCGGACCTATTCCAACTCTTTTGGGTTTAATTAATAAATTTGAGTCCAAATAAACTCTCATTTACTATTGTAAGGTTCTCCCAATAATGTTCAAAATGATTTAAAACTTTCATAACACTGTGGTGCTAGTCTTCAAAAATCAGCACCACAACGATGTTGGTGTTTAAGCTGTGGTTCTGATTTACGAAGATCAATACCAAAATAATTTTTTATTATTTTTATTAATAAAATTAGCTTTATTAATTTTATTTTTTATTCTTTTATAATTAGATATTAAAAATAGAAGATATAAAAAATAATAAATATATATTTAATATTTTATTAGCTTTCTTTTATATTTTTTTAATTTTTTATTAAAATTTTAAAATTAAAAATATAAATAAATAAATTTAGAGGATTATCTATGCCAATTAGAGTTTAAATTAAAATTTAATTTAATTTAAAAGGAAAGAGAAGAGAGGAATTGTGCAAAAAGGCGAATTCGCTCGCCTCCAGCGCCCCCGCTAGCTCGCCCCAAGACTAGCACGGTGAAGGTAAATCACAGTAATTGAGAGGTAAGATGGATGAGTGGGTGAGTTGTACCAACGTACAGGGATTTACGCTCTGCTAGTATTGGGATTTGACCCTTTGCTTATTGTGCAAATATACCATCCATTTACCATTTTAGCTAAGCCCGTGGGGGCATAAAAGAGAGGAGGTGTTACATGTAAAGGAAAGAGGAAAGAGAAGATATTAAATGTTGCATGCAAATGAGAGAGGAAAGAAAAAAAAATTAATAGGTGTGCCTTTTGAGAAAAATGAAATTTCGGTGCGTCTTTTGGGGATTCTCAAACTTAAAGTGCGCCCTTTGAGAATTTGCTGAACAAACTTCCTTTGCAAGCATCAAGTCAATCTATAAAAAGACATTGATTAGGCAAACTACTTCCTTTTCATGTCTCTCTTGTGTACGATTGGGTTTTTATAGATAGTCAAGAGCTGAAACTAGTTAAGCATAACATCCAACCACCAAATAATGGTAATCTTGTTGAAGAGAGCCTCTATTTGAGATTTGATGAAGACATTTTTTTATTCTCAAAGGGCTCTTACAACAGAAGTTTGACAGTTTCCTGATATGAAGATCCCAATTGCCTTTTCTGTCAATGGGTTTATGAAATGAAACAAGTCAGATTGCGATCAGATTTTGACACAACTGCAATGTTGATGAGTGATGGACCATCTTCAACACTAAATCTAACAAACTGTTTCTTACAATTGCTGTTTTGGCACAGGATTATAATAAGAGAAGAAGATGGGAGCAACTGTGTAGTGGATACATGTAAGGATAGACTCATGTAACAGACGGTGATGGGAACGACGACAAAGAAAATAACAAAACAAGAAGCATGCCTGCTTTATGTGTGAAAGAAACAAATTAATGGCCATTGCAATTTATGCTCACAGAAAACAGAGCTCTAGAGTATCTGTGGCAATATTTCATTTATGTACTTGAGCGTGGAAAGAGATTGAATCAATCCTGAATCTTGGTAAAGTTGATTGACATTTAGTAGAACTCATCTTATGAAAACACTTGAGTGATCAACTTCAGAGCCTAATCTTTCTTTGTCATATATACCCCCCTGTTTCTTTTAGCTAACGCCTTCGCGGTTGCTAAAAGAATAGGTTCATAGATCTTAGAAAAAAGGATTTACTGAGGAGAAACCAATCCAGTGTGTGGAATCAACCGATGTCATGAAAGAATAAAAGAAATGTTGAACTTACTAATATAAATGTTGTATGTAGGTTCGTCATGTGTTGCAATGCCGAGAAAGCAGGCCAATGCAGAACTGGTGATTAATTAGCAACTACATCCTACATAATGGTCTTCTACAAATATTCTTGATAACTCTGAATTTGTAGCTCAGTGCTAAGTGGAATTTATAGACAAGCTACAAAAGTTTATGTATGAGATTTTGGGAATAGTGGCTACAAAATTGTCTTATTAAATTCACTTACAGAGAACATAGATCAAGAGAGCTCAATTCAAGCAAGTGGAGACTATATGAGGTCAAACTCGAAGATTCTAGAATTGAAGGAAATTAATTCACTGGTTATAGATATTCATTCTAAGATGCAGTTGTGTTTAAAATAAGCATGTATGTACTCTAGTGACTAACAAAAAGTTAGACTTATCCTTCTTGTATTGTGTTAGGCATATAAATATCATTTTTTACTCTGCTCGTACTGAGAATTCCCATCAGATGCTGATTCACCTTTCTTGTTGCTGAAAGCTCTATTTTTGACAATGTTTATCTGGAAGCAGATGGCTGCATACACTTCAATAAAATCTTTCAAAGGAAGCCCTTACTGGATAGCGCCTGAGGTAAATTTATAGATTAGTCTTTTTAAGCGATGTCTGTATGTGGTTTATTGCTTGCCTCTTGTAATTTATAAGAAATCACTAAATGACAGATCCAAATAAAATTGTAAAACAATGCAGGTTATCATGAATACCAGTGGCTATGATCTCTCAGTAGATATATGGAGCCTGGGTTGTACAATTATTGAGATGGCAACTTCCAAACCTCCCTGGAGCCAGTTTGAAGGGGTACAATATCCTTGTTTCACACCTTATTCTGAAATGAATATCCAGCATAGATGTTCTTTCAAACTTTGATGATTTATTATATAACACTTCCTAATTTTATTGCTCATATTTCAAATCAATAGGTGGCTGCTATATTTAAAATTGGCAATAGTAAAGATTTACCAGAAATACCAGATCATTTTTCTCCCGAAGGAAAGGATTTTCTAAAGCTATGCTTGCAGCGCGATCCATCGGCGCGTCCTCTAGCTGCTCAACTGATGCATCATCCTTTTGTTCAAGACCAAGCAACAATAAAAGCTCCTAAGTTGAATTCGGTCGAGGATGTGCTCCATTATAACACTGATGTAGGTCAAATATCGGTAAGCCTGATGATCTATATTCACCTCAAGCTTCGCACAATATTCTCAATTCGTTGAGTTGCTTCTTATATAAATGTTAATTCGGTGGACTCGATCCATTGTCTATAGTACTTGCTCCCTCAACATGCAATAACAAGTTAGAAACCATGTTGGAATAATTCTCTCTTTAAGATTTGTTTTATGTTTATTTTGTTAATGTTGCTTGCTCGATGCACATCAGGGCAATAGAAGCACTTGTCCCTCATCTGCATTGCACTTGGCATCTCCTCTTACCTCCAAGAATTCTAGGTATTATTTAAGTTCATGCTGAAGCAGGGGATTCCCTTTTGCTCCTCAATTGGTGTTAACATTGTTGTTCGTCTTGCAGGGATTTACCTAGCATGAGAATGAATATGTCTTTACCTGTCTCCCCATGTTCCAGCCCATTACGGCAATTCAAACAAGCCAACAGAAGCTGCATGCCTTCTCCACCTCATCCTGCTTTTTCAGCAGGAGCATCCAACTCCAACTACAGCCCTGTCAATTCATCGCGCTATACAACTATGCCGAGCAATAACCTCCCAGATCCTTGGCTTGACACTACCCCCTTCAAGGCTCCAACGCCCTATAGTTCTCGAAGATTGAGCATGGGTTTGTAAATGTGGATGATGCCATGTTCATTGAGAACTTTCGAGCTTTATCCAATGCTAAACCACCCAAGCCTTGTGAAGCCTGCTTGCTACTTGAGCTGGGTCATGGGAGGTCATCCATCTTCCATTCTATCTCGTAGGTACTGTTCATAAAAGATGTAGCAGCCAAATACAATCAGGATTCGCCACATTGTACAGAGCAAAATTGGCTTCATAGTTACCAATAACACTGTGTTAATGGAAAAAGGAAACAGAAGCAAAATTTGCAGCGATTTCATGCCAGTTTTGAGGTGCAGTTTCATACTTTGAAGGATTGCTGTCTGCTAGGAGACTCATGTATGCAAGTGGTTGAAAGAAGTTTCGAAATGCCACATGCACCCGATCGAAACTCCCTCCAACCATTCTACAGATACTCAACCCTATCAAAGATAGAATGAGGAATCAGTAATAGACAAGGAGGGGCATCTACTGTTGCTTAAATGTTCATGTTTAGCTTTGAGAATCATTTGAGAAGTAGATAAAGTTAAAATATTTAGTTTTAAGTAGCATAACTGATGTATGATCTTAATACACGAGTGTTTCAAGTTACTAGTTGTGATGCCTGCCTTTATGGTGGGTTTAGTGTGTGCGTGGAGGGAGAGTGTTGAAATAAGAATTCTTTAGTGGGTGAAAAATAATAGGCTTGTGAATGTGTATAAGAAAATAGTATACTTTTTATAGGTCATAAACGAATTTCTATATAAATAATTTGTTATATTCTTGTTAGTCACATGATCTGCCTCAATAGATTTGTCAAGCCTAATCACCTTATTGTACTTATCGCCCCAATTTGTTTTTGGTTCGTCTAGTCTAACTAGCCTAACAAGCTCTTCATAGCATGTTTGGATCACCCAACTTGATTAATTAGTTTGTTATAACTTGACTAGGTTGACTAACAATTAATTCAGTTGGCCTTTTAACATGTCCAGTTGGGCAAATTGAACGTGTTATTTAAAAAGTAAAATAAATTAAAAAATAATTATTTAGAACTAGAGAAAGGAAAATTTGATGACTAGGGCAAAAAATAAGAAAACATTTTTTGGGCGTTTCATTCCCACAAAATGATATAATCATTCTTCAATATTATTTTTATTATTATCCTGTTTATATCTCTCTGTTAAATTTTGAATCGATCGGATTTATTATAGCAATAACGAATGTTATAGCAATACGGTATTGTAATTGTTACAACTATAACAATATAGTTTATAATTGTAATAATTATGATTTTGTAGCTGCTAAAACTATAACAGTTATAATAGTTACGAAACTGTAGTTATTACAAGATGGAAAATAACCTTAAATAAAATGGATTAAAACTCTTTAGAGTCTTTGAAAAGTTTTTAAATGATATTTTTTGAGTCTATGAATTACACTCGGTAACAAATATAAATCTCTAAATGAGTTTCGATTTGATATATTTTGCATCCTCTGATTCAACCTGTGATAAAAATTATAACCAGTCAAAATTTATCTAATATTCATAGTTATAGCAGTTACAGTTTCGTAGCTACTACAATTGTGTATCAGTTATGAAACTATAATTACTACAACTGTGTGACAACTCATTTGTAGTAGCTACGAAATCGATTTCGTAGCTGCTATAATTGTGTAGTCGCTATAGTTTCGTAACTACTATAACGTATCTTGGTTCAAGATTTAGATGGAAAATATAGAGGAGAGATAATAATGAAAATAATATAATGAAGGGTAGTTAAGTAGTTGTACAAAAGGTAGAGCGTCTTTTGATAAAAAATCAAAGTGGAGCATCATGTTGATGATTCCAAAAATAAAGAATGCCTTTTTTATTTTTGTCCATTTTTGTCGTTAGATATAGGAATAAATATTTCATTAAAGTTAACACAAATATAAATTAATTGTTCCTATGAATTAAATGTGCCCTTGAATGAGCAACAACTATCAAATTGACAGTTGAGTTCTCAAAAATATTTGATTCTAACTAGAATTTTACTCTTTGACATGATTAACCCAATTACATTTAGCAACATTGGAATGATGTTTTTAATATGATGTCAAACTCATTATAATCTGTGTTAGTTTGTTTGGAATAATTGACACATAATTAGAAGCCTGATACATTGTTTACTTATGAAATTTAATTAATCAATATTTATTTAGTAGTTTTAGTCAAAGTTACTAAATGATGAGAATATAAGGGAGGTTTAGGTGGACTTGGTTTGGTTTGTCCCACCAATTGAACCATACCGGTAGCTAGAGTGATGAATTTCTTGCCCAAACTGGTCTGATTTTTAAAGAACGACAATTTATCGAACCACACAGGTAAAGTTACAAAATGCTCAAAACGTGTTGGCTACTTTCAAAATGACCAAATCGTGTACCCTATTTCAAATTTTCCCCTCTGTAAACATTTTTTTAATCGATTGCTACACTATATCATGTAGTTAATATTCATGTAGCAATCGATGGTTAATAAATTTAATCAATTGCTATTTCAATTAATTTTTCTTTAAAAATTGATTAAAAAGTCTTCTTTTTTTTTTATAACAAAAAATTGCTGCTCTTAATACGATATATCGAATTGGTATTTAAGAGCATGGATATATTGCACTGCTTAAGCATAGGACTCAGTTCTATATTATTCCAAGCTCTTTAGGTTTATCAGTCACTTTTGGACGAAACCAGCTGATAGACCTTAGCCATTCAAAAAATCAAAAAAATTATATCTTCAAGAAAAAGAGTCTAAAGATCTCAATTGTGGTGTTGATTTGTAAGTATCATCATCGTATCATTTATAATGAGCTTCCGATATTATTTCTCATGCCTGATTCGTATTCAAAAATTCGTTGCTTTCAATATGGCGTATCAAATTGGTGTTTGTGAGCATAGATATATTCAGGAGCACTGTTCGAGCAAATATAACATGGTTTCATGTCATTCTGAACTCTTTAGATCTATCAATCACTTTGGACGAAATCGATTGATGGACCTTAGTCATTAAAAAAATTAAAAAATTTATATCTTCAAAAAGAGAGGAGTCTAAGGATCTCAATTGTAGTATCGATTAGTGAGTATCATTGTTGTATCATTTATAATGAGTTGTCGACATCATTTCTTATGTCTGATTCATGTTTAAAAATTCGCCGCTCTCAATACGGTGCATCAAATTGGTATTTGAGAGCATGGGTACATTCAAGAGCACTTCCTGAACACATATGACTTGGTCTATGCCATTCCGAGCTCTCTAAATTCATTGATCACTTTTATCCAAAAGTGGCAGATGGACCTTGGAATGATTGATAATCGTGTGTCGTATATGATTACTAATTCAAATTAATACCGACCCCCTAACTACACTAATGTAGTATAGGATAACTTGGATCGTCTTTCACAAGAAATGAAGCCAGTATCCGATAAATTCTAGGATTGAATTATTTGTAAATGCCTTGGGGTTTTTGATATTTTAAATGAGGGTTTCTCCTAACAATGAAATGAACAAATGCAACTAAGGGCTAAAATTATGCTCTTAATGGAAATTCAAAACAACATACCCTAAGAATACAATTCAATTCATGAAAAATTAAAATCAATCGATCTATCCTAAACCTAGCTACTACGATGTAGAAAACAACTAAGGTTTCAATCACTACATTCCACATTGTGTTAAATCAAGCTGGACACATGGTGTCAATTCAAAAAAACAAACAAACAAGAATTCAAATAGTTGGCAAGAATAATACATGGTAAAACCAAATCAACTTGAACTAAAATAGATTCAAAGTAATTTGAACTTCAAATCAAACATAGGAGAACTAAATCAAAGTATTGCTCATAGATCAGTTAGGGCAACCCCAAGTTGGGCTCCATCAGGAATTAGAGAATATGATCCGGTGGTGATGATGATCCGCGATAGCTCTCATAGGGATGAAATCGAGGGCAGATTGGGTGAAAGTAGAGTGTTATCGGGTCCTATAAAGGAGTAGAGAACCCCCTTTCTTCTTCAACGGCTCTGGCGATGATGAACAGGATCCGACGACTATGATGGTGGTGTGGCACGATATGAATGGTGGAAGACTCAAGATCAGAATCTGGAGGAGGGGACTCCTTTCTTCTCCGACGATCAAATATTGATGGTCAGAGTGAAGTTGCGATGGAGAAGGCAGCTCGACGATCTCCTCTGTGTGGTGATGGTCTCCTCTATTGTGCTCGCGATCAAAGTAGAAAATTCCCTAAACTTCTCCAGATGTGGATGGACAAGGAAGGGAAACCCCTTAACCTCGATAAATGAAGGTGAATCAACTCGACGACTAGCAATGGAGGGTGGAAGAAGATGAAGTCGATCCCCCTATGCTCTCTCACATGCGCTTCTTATACCCGATCAAAAAAATCATGATTCTTTACTCCTGTAGCATTCTCGTTTGAACTGGATCTGCATGGATGACTGACAATAGTTTAGAACTGATCTAAGGACTAAGAGCATCTTCAAATTTGATCCAAGGGTTCAGATATTCATCAGTGGTCCTGATATACTCTCCCTTTGATTTGAACAACTCAGATCGTAATGGATGATTCAGATCGCTCTTGATCTTGGATGAATGGTCTAAATCACTCCAGATTAGTTCTCTTCAATTAATCTCAAAATTAAGCTCAATTTGGATCGATCTAACTTGAATCCATGACCCTTTGATTGCTTACAAAGATCATATTCAAATAATTAGCTATAATTCCACAAATAAAAGATAAATTACATTAAAGTTCAAAAAATGAATCTAACTCATGAAATATGATATAAACATGAAGTTAATACATGAGAAGATAAAAAAAAGCACGAATATAGTAGGCTAATTATTCTGACAAAATGATGGTTATCAATGACATGTAACTAAATCCTATGTGCTTGGGAAATTCTCCTAAATGTATCTATGTTCTCAAATACTAATTCAATACACCGTATTGAGAGTATTGCTTTTTTTTTTAATCATAGAAATCTTTTTAATCAATTTAAAAAAAATAAAAAATATTTTTAATTGATTACTACAGTGTAACAATCGATTAAATTTGTTATTGTGACCATGAACAGTAACTTTAATCGATTGCTATACTGTAGTAATTGATTATAAACTTTTTTTTTTAAAGGACAAAAGTTAAAAGACCTTTTTTTTGAATCATCAAGATAGTGCACCTCATGTTGATTTTTTTATCAAAAGGATGCCCCCCCATAAAATGACACAACTATCCTCCACTATATAATAGCAGCTTATTCCCGTTATTATCTATCTCCTATTTTTCCCATCAAACTCAACGTATTGTAGCAGCTACTAACATGTAGCTGCTATATAGCAACTACGATTTCGTAGCTGTTACAATATGAATATTAAATCTAAAATTTTGAGAGGTCATAATTTTTAAATTAACTCGAGTTGAATCACAGGACACACAATATATCAAATCGAAGATCTTTGAACGATATTCAATTTGATATATTGTGAGTCCGATGGTTCAATCTGAATCAAAAGTTATGACCTCATAAAGTTTAAAGTTTAATATTTACGTTGTAGTAACTACGAAACCATAATTGCTACAATTGTGTAACAGCTATGAAATAATAGCTACTACAACTGCATGGTAGGTCAATTGTAGTAGCTATGAAATAATAGTTATTATAAAATGAATATTAAACTTTAAAAGGTCATAACTTTTAACTCGGATTGAATCATAGGATGCATGATATATTAAATCGAAGATCTCTGAACGAGCTTCGCTGTTGTAGTAGCTATGATTTTGTAGCTGCTATACAGTTGTTGCAGCTACAATTTCATAGCTGCTACAACATGAATGTTAAATTCTAAATTTTGAGGGTCATATTTAACACGGGTTAAATCACGAGACACACAATATATCAATTAAAACTCATTAAGAGATCTACAACTAGTTATCAGGTGAAACCCATAATGATTAGGTTTTAGACTAAAAAAATATTATTTAAATCCTTCGAATAATTTTAATCTTAATTTTTTTTCATGTTATAGCAGCTACGAAACTGTAGCTGATACAGCTATGCGATAGTTCAGTTATAATTACCACGATTAGTAGTTGCTATAACACGTTGATTTAGACAGAGAAAACATGAGAGATAATAATGAGAATAAACTGCTGTTGTATAGTGGAAGACAGTTGTATCATTTTATAGGAGGTGGGATGTCCTTTTGATAAAAAATCAACATGAGGCGTGATCTTGATAATTCAAAAAATAGAAAGGTTGTCTTTTGACTATTGTCCTTAAAAAAATCAATTAAAAAACCTTCTATGATCAAAAATTTATTACTCCCCATATGATGTATCAAATTAATATTTGAGGGCATGTAATATTCAGGAGCATTATCCGAGTACATAGGACCTAGTTCTATGTTATTCAAAGTTTCTAGGTCCATCAATTATTTTTGGACAAAATCGACTGATGGACCTTAGCTATTAAAAAAATTAAAAAAATTTATATCTTTGAAAAGAAAGGAGTCTAAGGATCTCAATTGTGGTGTCGAATTATAGTCCTATCATTTATAATGAGATTTCGACATCTTTGTCATATTCAATCTATGTTTAAAAAATCGCTGCTCACAGTGTAGTATATCAAATTAGTATCTAAGGGCATAGATATATTCAAGAGTACTTTTCAAGCACATAGGACTTAATTCCATGTCATTTCAAGATTTTTAGGTCCTAGAGAGCTTGAAATGATATGGAACAAGATCCTATGTTCTTGAAAATACTCTTAAATATATCCATGTCCTCAAACACCAATTCGATATACCATATTAAAAATAATAAATTTTTTATCATAAAAAACTTTTTAATCGATTTAAAAAAAATAATTTTTTTAATCGATTGTAACAATTGATTAAAATTACTCTGGATGATCATAATAAATTAAAAGTTACCCGAAGTACCCTTCGCAGCTTTACCTGCGTTCGATAAATTGCCATTTAAAGAATGAAGACGAAGGCTCTTTCTTGGAAGAGGGTGCGATGGAGCCTATCGACGAGGAGCAGGGACTGATCGACCGCAGCCCTAGCGCCCAAATGAGCACTGACAGAGGCGACGGTGTCTCCACTCGTCACACTTGGCTGACGGTGGACGGGCCACATGGACTGTCGGAAGAAGAGTCCGTCTGCTACGCCCGAATCTACTTCCACTGGGGTTTTTTCCTCCTCACCTTCCTGTGGGCCGACAACGCTTGTTACTGCTGGCCCATCCTCAAGAACTCCTGTTCCGGCTGGATGTCATCGACGGTCAAGCCACTAGTCAATAATATATCACCTCAACCATTGTTGGTCCCGCTGACGAGAAGAACCTGAGGAAGAAGAGAACTGAACGAGCGGATTAGCATGGCGCTGGAGATTCCCGACGGGGCCACTCCGACGCTTAAGTCAAAAGAGGACAAGAAGAAGTAGTATGAATGTGTAAAAAAATCGAGAGAGAGTCCCCATTTTTTTCATACCTGCGGGGGTTTATATAATAGCAGAGGGAGCTTAATCTCCAGAGATTAACGCGTGCGTTTAGCTGTTAATGCGGCATTAAAGGCACGATCTTTGACGGTTTCCAAGCATCCAATAGCTCAGCAGGGTTGATGATCTTCATTCGATGGTTGTGCACACAAGCATGCGGGCTTTTTGGGGATCAGATTTGGAAACACAATAACCATCCTTATCTCCTTGGCGACATTCTCATGCTTAGCTGTCTTCTGATCTCCAGGATGGCCGAACAAGAATTTGAATGACTGAGCCGTTGGTGTTATTGACAGAGTTGATCTAAATATCTGGCCGAGCTGACTTGAATGTGTAGTCGAGCTGACCTGACCGAGCTGACCTGAATATGTGGCCGAGCTGACCTGAATGTGTGGCCGAGCTTTCCTGGCCGAGCTGACTTGAGCATATGGCCGAGTTGACCTGAATGTGTGGCCGAGCTGACCTGAGCATGTGGCCGAGCTGACCTGAATATGAGACCGAGCTGACCTGAGCATGTGGCCGAGCTGACCTGGCCGAGCTGACCTGAGCATATGGTCGAGCTGACCTGAATGTGTGGTTGAGCTGACCTGAGCATGTGGCCGAGCTGACCTGAATGTGAGGCCGAGCTGACAGAGCTGCTGAGTGATAGAGTTCGATAGAGTGGCAGAGCTGCTGAGGTTGTCGAAATGATTAAGGTTTGCACATGTAAGTCTTCAGATAAGTTTTATTTTCTTTTGACTTTTGACTCAACAGATCAGCTTGATTTTTGACTATATGTGCTGCGTAGGAGCAGTATAATTCTGCCATATCACAAGCCTCCCCTTCGAGTCTAGTCGAAGGAGGCATATACCGATTAACTAGACTGTATTGAGTTATATACAATCTTATAATTTCATCAGAAGGGACTTCAAGACTTCGACTGAGATGTTGAGATACCAGGATGAGGTGCCGAGTGGTTAAGCAGTTGAGCGGTCGAAAGGTAGAGCCACCGAGAGGTCCGGAAGCCAAGGGGCCGAATGGTCGAGAGACCGTGTGATAGAGCTGCCGAGCTGCTGAGTGGCAGAGTTGTGCTGAGCTGACAAAGTTGCTGAGTGATAGAGCTATGCCGAGTTGTGTTGAGCTGTGTCAAGTGGTCGAGCTCGGGGTCGAGTTCGATAGGTTTGTGGAATAGAGTAGGTTTTGCCTTATTCAAATACAAGCTTCAATTAAATTCATGGGACTTCCCAAAGGGTGTGGTGCAGGTTCGCCCCTGTGCAAATAAGCTTGTCTTTATAAAAATGACTTGACCCTTTTCTGATTCAGGTCACGAGAGTCTAGAGGAGCTAATTGTCTTATTTTGTAGAGCTATAATTAATAGGTATTAATAAAAAAAGGGAGAAACTCAATCTGTGTAGATAAAGTATAAAGGGAAAGTAGGCAAGACCAGATCCCTGTGGATTTTGC